>DWPA01001126.1:0-19960 GCA_018251375.1 Calpodes ethlius
ATGTAAATTACTAAAAATAAACAATTATTTAAATTTAACACCTCTATCCTTATTTAGTTTTCTTTCGTTTTTTTCAATCCTTATCAGAGCTGGATTAACCCTAAGGTAGAGTAGGCAAATGCCTAGGGGCCCGGGATCGACAGGGGCCCACTGCAGTACGCAAAAAAAATGGATTGAAAATGATAATCAACAATATTATTCTTTTTTTTTTCAACGTATGTAACACTTTATACATACAGAACCATCTAGTATCTAATATTAGAACTAATATAATCCTTCGGAACGCAACTGGACTTAATTTACGTTGGGGTAATCTCCGATTCATAATTTGTAGCGTAATAATTCCGAAGCTTTCGAGTACAATATGTGAGTTTTACGATTGTAAGATAATAGAAGTTTAATGATAACAAATGACAGGAGAACGAAATTATTCAAAATTGAAATTATTAAAATATAAATTAAAAAATTGAAATTTGGTTAAATATATATTTTAAATTAAAAGAAAAACTGAGCCGTGGTTAATTTTTCATGTATACATAGAAAACACCTAACCTTAGGGCGGAATCAAACGTACGCGTACACACTAACACGCAGCCAACCCGCGTTGAGCACACATAGAGCCTGCATATGTCTAAATCCGCCCTTAGGACGTCATCCATGCCTGTATACGGAATTGTATTCAAGAATGACAGGAATTCCTAAAAAAACGACCCACTTAATTGTAAGTGGTAACCGTCAACATTAGATACCGATAACATCAAAGGAATCATTGACACGTTGCTGAACAAAAAGGAAATGTGAGACCCGTAATAATATTACGTAGTACTAGCTATCTTATCCCGCGAACAACCGATCAAATCTCTTGAAACATCATGAACTGGTTGATTTCAGACCGAATAGGCTTCTTTTACATATGTGCACTTTACCATACAAGAATTCTTTGTCGCTTATTATCAGTCGTCGTAATATACCCACAATAAATACTTTTACTTTATTGTTTATGGTACTATATTTTCTGCCTATTAGTCTATGCTTCCTATCTTAAATCTATGGTAGAAACTATGCATAGTCTGTGGAAGGGAGTGTCATAATTGACATATATGACATTAATTTGTCAAAGAAATTTTAATTCTCGCTTGAGGTGAGGCGCGCATCAATTGAAGGCCAAAGCGAAAATTTTCTAATAAAACACCGAAAGGGAAGATACCACTGTTACTCTGACTACAAGGTTATTAAATATAACTATATCCATTATCAATTTAATGATAGAGTAATTGTAAAGTATTCAATCACTAAACCTTGTCCTATCGAAGTTTGGTCAGAAACCTAACCAAGATGAATTTGGAATTGAATTATGGAGAACTTAAGGACAATACGGAATTCGTTCACATATGTGAGAATCTCAAGGATAATTTAATCGAGGTACAGAAAATCTTGAACCAATTGCTACCACTTAAAGCGCAGTATAATAAGATGTGTCTTCCGGCTCAGATAGAGTTGGATCTGTTTTTAGCGTACACATTGAACTCATTACACTGGATTCATTTACGCATAGAGGGTATAGATCCGACGAACCATCCGATAAAAGACGAGTTACAGAGGATAAGGGCGGCCATGATGAAGTGGCAGGAGTACAAATTACGCGACAAGCGACCCACGGTCAACGTTGAAGCCGCTAAAAGGTTTATCAAGAGCGGCTTGTACGACCGGTATCGTAGTGGTGAGCCGCCAAATAAGAAGATTCTGTTTAGCAACGAAGAATGAACCACGTGTGATAATTAAGGGATTCGTAAAGACTGAGCTTATTTATGTGTTCTTTGTAATTGTTATCCATGTTTGGAATCTGCATGTACTCAGTGTTTGTTATTTGAGATAATTGTGTAGGTTAAGTTACCACATATTTATGTTATTTAGATTATGCACTTTAGTTGGCCCGACAATGTGTCATTTTGTATATATAAGTTTAAGTTGTTTTTAAATAAATTGAATTTAATGAGATAGTGAATAAAAAATCAAAATTAACTCTACAAATACATATTATGAGCTTCCAAATTATAAATGGTCAGTACTTCTAATCAATATTTACTATAGAATACTTGTTTTTCATAAGAACAATGTTATTTTATAGTTTTAATCAAATTCAGAAATCTCAGTGTTCTTAATCATGTTTCCAATGTTTATACAATATAATTATCATGTTTTATTATTGTTTCGAGTGATAAAATTTTCCAGTTATGTAGTCTTACCTAATTATTCTATTCACAAATTGTTTAAATCGAATATCCATCATGTTATGATAACATTTATGATAATTTGATAATTATGTCTAAAATGAAGAATTTTAAATACCTAACATAAAGAAATATTGGACTAAATTTACTATCTAACATATATCGTCTTTTGCAATATTGAGGCTGAAAAGCGTAAATGCTGGTACCCTGTATTTGAGTACTTGAGTGTTATAGCATTAGGTTTTCCAGCATCAATATGGTTCCTAACTACAAAGCCCTTATAAATGAGAACTCTTGGAAACAAATGTCAAAAGAATAATAATATTATGTTGTCTGCAGTGTTATTTTTTAGGCCACCAGTAAACTAAGTATAGATAATAAGAGTATGTTTATCTATAATTATAACTTTTGTATATTAATATAAAAGAAATAAAACCACTTATTTTTGTTACATAAATCTGTGTTTGCAGTTAAATTTAACATTGAACCAACCTTGCTGATTTTTTATCATTCCACGCTATTACACCTAATCTAGGTATCAAATATTTACACAACAGTGACAACAAGCATTGCATTTACATATCTCAATATTTATAATGGAATTCAAGCAAAGTGTGAACCAGCACTTATTCATTACGGTTATCATTTGACATAATATATGTATTAATATTAAAACTAAAACATATTTATATACATGATAATATACCAGGGTTTCCAAAATATTTTTTTATAGTAATATGAAAAAGACATAGTATATAATTTGTTATATTTTTGTTTGACCAGAGGTATTTCCAAACTAGTAATCACATTTCAATGTACACAACACAACAGGCAAGATTGTAGCATTACAAGAAAAAGATATCAAAACCTTTTCCGAATTTCGTAACGCTGAATGTGAGAAAATAAAAATGATCAAAATAACTAATCCTGTTTTGGATAAAACTTGAACTTATGAACCGCCTAGAAAACAATAAACACTATTTTCTTAATATTCATAGCTTTAAAAAGTTGCACCTATATTCTATAGATTTGCCGACGCCAACCAACATAGTAATTTACTAATTCATTAGTTTTTAAATTAGATTTAATTTGTTTTTAATGGTGACTTTATGTATGTCAATATTTGGCCCAGTTGCAAGAACCAAGTAGGTTAAGACACGACCGTGATGAAAGCGCCTGATTGAAATGACAATTAGAATTAAAGGTTGCAAGCAATCAAGCAGCAATAAATAAAATAAAACATCATCCCTAAATTATTACAAACCATTTATTAAGACCAAAAATCATATTTCGTCAATAACATTTCAATATATTCACAGTTATAGGAATGTTTACGTTATAAAAGCAAATAAATGTCTTAATTTAAATATTTTTTACTATTTATATATAACTAACTGTACTATGACAATAGTGCATGTAGGCACACTACAAAGTAATTTATGTAAACTGTAAAAAATATACTATAATAAAGAACCACAACACAATTACTTTTCTTTATAACATTATTATAAGTCAGAATATATATTATTTTATAAGTTTTATAAATTTATTTTATGAGTTGTAGCAATGTCTTCGAATTTTATTGAAATTGTATTCATAAAAGTTCATAAAGAAAAATGAAAAAAAGAAACTATATTATTTATTCTCAAAATGGCACTATACTCTTATATTACCAGTACCACCCTCGAAAATGCGATACAATAAGTACTTATTTGATTTATCAAATAAAATTGCTTGTTCATCTAAAAGATTCAATACAACAGCCTCTTTAAACAAAGTCATTTTATTGCTATGGATGTAAAAATCCAAAATTTTGATTAACATTATAAATAAAATATAAAAATACAAGTAAGGTATACCTTGTCCAAAATATCGACTTGGTATAAATAATAATAACTCATAGTATTTGTTACCTTGCAAAATTTGACTTAGATTCATAGTTCAACTTGTAAAACTAATCCTGCAGCGGAAATGTTGTCCCCAGCACCAGCAGTCAACTGCGCCTCCGTGCAGATCAGCACTGGAGCGAGGCAAATCTCTACATCCTCACCATTCAATACCTCATTCCAACATGCGACTGGCTTTGATGGCTCAAAGAACACTCTGCTGTTATTATCGTTATCTGCTGTTGTTGAAAAACTATCATCCAGTAATAATTTAGCTCGTTGGAGTTCAATATTCTTGGTGTCACAAACATATCTGTGAGCGGTTAGAGATGCTTTAGCGGCTGCAGCTTTAGTCCTCTTCCATTCCGAGTTTTTGACTGTTAAAATAGCCTGATAAGCTAAAGTGTGAACATGTATTCTAGATACTTTTCTTTTGCTTCCATGTTCTTTGTTCTTTTGTCTAATAAGCTGAAACAGGCTACGCATTTGATCAAGTGCTGTAGCGATTCTGGGATTTGAATCTGCTACGACCACAACCTTTCCTTGTTCTAGAACGCTATTAAGATTTGAGAGTTCCTGTTCATTCATGCCCACAGAATCGACATAGGGCAATACTTTTGTTGTGAGGTGTTGCAGCAACTCAAGGTCGACATAGCTCGCCATTTCAAAATGAGATAAAGTGTTCTCTGGTAATTTTAATACTTGTTCCTTTACCAAGTCCAGTCTTTCAGCTCTTAAGTCTGAAATTATATTAAATGTAATATATTCATAAGTGTAAACAAACATGCATAAAAATAGAACAGTTAAACAATAGTAATACAGCCAAATATTTCACTGAAAGTTATCAGTGAGCTCAAAAATTATGTTGCTGATTTCAAACCCATCATGTTAACACAACTCTTGAATTTTATACCAAGAATGTATCATAATAGCAGTTATAATATTGTTACTGATAAAATGATATTGATAATGTACAATTTGCAAGTTTCATGCCAATTACAATTATATTCAAGTGTGTTCAAGTGTAATTGTTGTAAATGTTGACACTAATTTAGTTTTTTATAACAAAGGGATATTTGATTATTATATGACAAATTACACATTACATAAATGTCTCAAAATTTTTATTGCTTACCTGTATAAAGATTACATGAAATAGTTATATAACAAGTTAAATTAGTTATTATCATATTGTACGGTAATTGTTTACACACCTATTGTTTTACAAGGTCAGTAATTTTATGCTTTGTTGTCACACAATAAAAAATGCAATACTTAAATAACTTAAGTAAATAGGAAAAAATGCTATTGACCTTAATGTTCGACCTTAAGAAAAAAACCAAAACTTATCAATGTTATTAAATGAATTGTGGCATGAAAATTAGGATGCCTTCGCAAAGTATGTTTGTACTCTACTAGTACAGTGTTTGAGTAAATACCAGATGTCTTCAAATCTGTCATCAACTGACAAAGTTATATAATTACCTCTTCCATCCTGTTTAAATGGAAAGTTATCCATCATCTGCAGTCCACTTATTACTAGCAAATGGGGATTAAACTTGGGCAAATGTTCACCAAGTTTCTCCAGGGAACTGAGTAAGGGATTATTCTCATCATTGTGCATTATATATCTGTTTGCTCTTGGTGCTTTGTAGTCACCAAACTTTGCATCAGCCTTATACTCCAGTATCATATGAACATCGTCTTTGATTTCTTCATTTTTATCAACACCAACTATGTCTATTCCTTCTGGAAGTTCCCCTTTGAGCTTTGAGCTCATTTTAGCAGCCAAAAGAACTTTCCAGCCTTCCATATAGAACCTCCTGGCCATTAAAGGTGCATTGCCTCCAATAGACCATTTTGTGTCATCTAGTTGTAAGGCCTTGGCTACAAGTTCATCATATAGTTGGCCATTGGACATAAATCGTCTGAAAATAAGAAATGTGGTTGAAAATTAGAAACATGGTTAAAAATTAAAATGGGCTCTGTTTACAAAGCAAAATCCAATGCTAGAGAATTTAAATGACAGATTTGGTTTTTCTCAGGTCTTAATCATTTCTGAGTTATTTAAATCCAAAAAACATATAGAATTAAAATAGCATGCTGATTTCTATAACAATCTTAAAATAATGCAAATGTGTTTTACAATATTTGCATGTCATTTAATAACCTTTGAACATGGACCAATTAATATTTAAATTATATTTAAATGTATGTAAGTATACTTACTCAGCTGCAGCACCGTGTTTGAAAAAATAGGTAAAACTCTTAAGAAACTCCTCCATATTACTTATTTCATTGAAGTGTTCCGGTATACCTTTCAGCTGCCGGTAGTCGAGGAGAGCGGTTGCGTTGACAAACAGATCCTGACAAGCGCCATACCCTAAAGCTACTCTAGGTTGCAGACCGCCCGTTCCCACCCTACTATCATTCTCCAAAAACAACAGATGCTCCTTAACTGATGACAATCTTGCATCCCCTATCTCATTTTTACGATAATACACCGCATAGAACACGGCACAAAAAGACAAGATTGTACCCAACTTCAAGGGTGCACTGGCCATTTTATGTATTAAACTAATTTAAAATGAATATTAATTGGAATGATTGGATGAATTTACTTTATAAGAGATCCACGTCACCTCATTTTAGGAGCTGTTTAAATATTAAAATGAAATTAATGGTACAAACGAATAACATTCCACTCAGCCATTTGACTTTTGATTTGACTGATAACTTGACAAGTGACAATCGTAAGTCGTCACGTCTTCACGTTTTGTCACTTGTCAGTCATAAATTATAGATTACCATCGTCTTGGACTTTCTATCAATTCTGTCTTAGACAAACTTATTCTGTGGTGAAATTTTCTGTATTTATTTTGTTCACACTTTTCAATTTTCTTTGTGCAATTTGTGTTTCTAACAAAATATTCTACAGTGAAATTCATACATATTACAATATTTATTTACCCTAGAGGAACTTTTTCACCTCATATGAATACATAAATTGTTTGTAAATAAAACAGTAAAGTAATTGTAATTATATTTATTAATTACATAAAACACAATAATTTGAAGTTAGTAATGTTTGTGTACTTTAACATTGAATTCTAATTTCTAGCACAGTATATTTAGTAATTCATAATGATTCTAAAGGCATTAGGGCCTTTTTAAGCAAACGTACATCAGTCATCCAGATATTCAAAAGGTTCTGGGGGTTCGGGTTCCTTTTCTTCTTCAGTTTTCGGACCGAAGGCCGCTACGGGTTCTACGAGAACTTGTTCGTCATCTCCAGAGTGATTAAGCATCACAATACCTCCAATTGTAATATCTTTCAAGGGCGTAAATCCAGAACCATCTACAATGATAATATTCTTCAGTTGTTGCCTCATCACCCTGGCAGGGTTGCTGAGAGTTTCGAAATTAGGCTCTGGTTCTTTTTTCTCCTTAGTCTCTTTTTCACCTTCGCCGTCCTTTTCCTCCTTCTTACCGTCTTTGGACGAGCTGGCATCCTTATCGGATTTACCGTGGACTGTTATATTCGGATTAGGAGATTTTGACGGTTTCTTCTCTTCTTCATCGACATCCATTTTCGATGTCAATGCCGATAGAACACTACTCGCTGATCCATCAGTACCATGAGCGCGTCTACGTGCCCTTGCTGCGGCAATACTCAGTACCGCAGTAGTAACTCGCTCCCTTTCTTCGCGTTTTTTCTCCTCCAGTGGGGCTGGATATGCGTACAGAGATGGTTTCGAGTTGGATTTGATGTCTAGTTGAGGCATTTTCAAATCGGAGTTCAAAGCAATAATGCATGTAGGCGTAAAAGCCAAAGATAAACAATGAGCGAGAGGGAACCAGTACCAATATTGCGTAAATACTAACATGCCTACAACAGCGAGCATATTCATATGCCCAGTCCTGTTTTGTAAGGAAACCGTCACATTGCGTCCACCAGCATCAATGATTCCCTGAGCCAGTATTGCACCGAATTTCGCCATAACATCCTCGTGCTTGTTCGAGATTACTTGTGCGTAAAGTTGACGGAAATATGTAACTTTTGGACATAATGCTTCAGTTTGCTGAATCAAAATCATAGCAGATGCGATTAGAGCTCCTTGTCTCACAAAATTAACGGGGTCAAATTTCACCATGGGCTCTAATAGACCAATCGCCTCTCGATTTCCAGTACCGGCACAAGCGATACCGAGCGCCATTGCAGCACCGTAGCGCACGTGAGGATTGTAAGATTCAGCCAGTAATGAAACCACAGACGGGCATTGCTCAGGGGTTCTGAACAATAAAAATCCAAGAGCAGTAACCGCTGCCCGCCTTACGTCATCGTTGACATCGGAAACGGCGACGTGAAGTAAAGTGCGAATGGAATCATTGTTACCGGTACCGCAGTACGCGGTAGCAATAGTGTAACAACCAGCGCGCCGCAACAACGGATCCTTGTCTCTTAATAATTGCTGAACAAGCACATCAGCTTCTTCAAGTCTTCCATACATTGTGAAAGCAATTCCCACGGCCAGACCTCGCAAGATTTTTTCATGTTGCGTCTCCTGAGCGTAAGCGACCATGTCTTCAATAGCGGCCGCGTGTCTCGATCCCAACATGACCATACCCATCGCAATACCGGCTGCTTCGCCTGTAACTGCGTCGTCCTGATACAAGTTAAATTTAAGCTGTTCATAGACATCTTGACGATGGGTACCCATTGCTGCTAAACCAAGACCCAAACATCCACCATGACGTACCATCTCATTCTGAGCATCTTTTAACTGTGTTAGAAGATAGTCAATGATATTGGCGCCATGATTGGCATGAATTAAGCCTAAAGCATATAGACCACCTCCCTCTGAGTATCCTGATGATGGTCCTGCTTCCTTAGGCAAATAAGACTGCATGAGAGCCAAGGATTCGTTTTCGTGACCCCTATGTATAACACCTAGTGAAGCCGTAACAGTTAATTTCGCCCAATTAGTGGCCCTCGCTAGCCACTCTAAGTTGTCTCTTAAAAATTGATCACTGGTTGTTCCAGCATGCATAAACGCATTGGCAATCACGGTTGCTGTGTGGCATATAGACACCCTTATGGCATCTTTAGTATTTTTAAGAATTAACATATCGGCATGGTTCGAGCGTATTAAGAATTGTAATTGTAAACCTATTGACACATCTCCTCCAAGTATTGATATTAGTTTTTCTACTCTCTTTTGATGTTCCTTTTCTTCATCGTTAAGACTTTCAATATCTCTTTCAGGTTTTTTTGTTTCTTCAGGTGCAGTTTGATCTACTTCCATAGAAGATTCGGGGAAAGGTCCACCTTGAGGTTGTGGTTTGCCACCGAGCGCGCTTGGTATTGGTGCTGTAATTCTAAGTGCCTGTAACACTCTGCCTAAAAACTGTTGTGTTGCAGAATCATATAAATCAAAGGCAATTTGATAAGCCATTAGGACAGATTCTTGAGGTCCATGTGTCAATTTATCAAGAATCTCTGCAACAGAGATGGGATCTTCAAGGAAAATGAGGCACTGGCACATGTTCACATAGTCTGGTATATTAAGCCCTCGGTAAAGACCAACTAGAGACCTCAGTACAGTACAGCGGAAACCTCGGTTTTGAAGAAGACTCATGGCAACTGTAAAGGCATATTGTAGCATTCCTGAAACAAAAAAATAGTATAATTAGCACTGATGGTACTTACATTTAGAGGGTTTTTAAACATTTTTGTTGTTACTTACATATTAACAAAAGTATGCAAGTAAAAAATTTTTTGACAAAATTTAACTTAGGTTGGTTATATTGGATTCTAGTGTCTCTTCGTTATAAGTGGTTACAGAAATTTGTAGATGAGTTTACCACAATGAATAGAACAGTAGTCATGAGCTGAGTTAAGAACAAACAAACAAACAAAACAATAACAAACAAATATTCCAAAAAATAACATTATTACACTTCTCTTTATTTTATTTTATATTTGCACATTTATATGATATTATGAATCTCACAGTTAAAAGTATAGTCAAAATATGAATCTTAGAAGAAATCACTATCTAGTAACAACATATTTTTTTTTACTTTGAATTTCAATATGTAAATAACTTCGTAAACATTAATATGCCAGCACTAAGATTACTTGACATGGGTCGCATAGGCAATACAAATCAAATCAAATCTTTATGTTAAGTAAATAATGTAACAAAGGTATTGCAAAAGATTTTGTATTCTAACTACCACTTGATGATACACATCATCTGCAAATAACACATCACTAACACACACATAATTTTTATGATTAAATTTATTAGGTAGGTACAAATTAAATAAATAAAATAACTAACCTGGTATATCATCAGATTTCATGATAGACTCTTCGAAAATGTCCATACGACGGGTTTCCAGCGCCAATCCCAGCGCCTGCCTGTACTGACCATCTTCAAGACATCGTTGGAACATCCGATTCACGATGGCTTCCAAACGCGGATCGATGACCTCAGAAGAGTGATCAATAAACAAAGCCTTCCGCTTTTCTGTGTAGAAGTCGATAGCCTTAGCAATCGTTGTATCAACATACTCGTTCCTAGCGTTCACGTCGAATAGATCACCCGCACCCAGGGCGTAAGTCAACGAATCTTCGAAAGCACCCAAATGGTAATACACTTTGCTGGCTACCAAAGCTGCGAGCTGATGTTGCGAAAACACTTTATCTTCGTGCAAAATCTCAATCTTCTCTATCGATTCTGATATCTCCGGCCAAAATTCGTCGACGATATTGTCCAACCTCTTCAATGCAAATTCTTTCACTTCATGCATGGGCTCATCCAGCAGGGATATAATCCCTGCTGCTGATGTAATATTCATGTTGGTTAATTGAAAGTTTCCTTCAATTTCTCAATAAAATATCTTACCAACTATTATGATTTTCACTTTGTCTATCGAGTACAGAATCTAATTACTACATACAGTTTCGATTTTTGAGTTCACGATGATTTGACAAATTTGTTGTGTTCATAGATTATAGAACAGAATAGTGCACAGAGTACTAATGTTATCTACAGACTAGTAATAAATATATTGTAATGAAATGGATCATGCAATGAATCAGACTGGCTAATGTGATGTAAGCAATGTGTACATTATTCTTAAGTACATTTAAATAATAGTGCAACTTATAATGCGTATCTATGCAAATCTTGGGCAGCGTTTGTGTGAATATCATTGATATTGAAAATAAACGTTATTACAGGTAATAACATTACCATACATTGTAACTATTATATTGTATCATTGTAAAAATGTACTTGTATGTAATTATTGTACATTGTAGAGAATTGGTTGGTTATTGGTTAAATACATATTTATTAAAGAAAAACGATGATGCCTTAGCAGAATTGTTTCAAGAATGCTAAGTTAGAATCTCGCACGCCTAGAGAAAACTGTTAGATAACAATGTAATAAGATGATTGACATGCAGTAAGTAAAGATTTATCTGTCTATATTGATAAATATTTTATATTTGATAAAAGAAAGAAATACATCTTAATAATTTCAGAATGGTGTGGACTATCTTAATAAAGAATTAGCTATAATGTGTATGAAGGACTAAAAAGAATTACTTTATATTCTGATATATTCTCAGATTTTTATTGCAGTTCAAGGTATATTTATCCTCCGTGCTAAAAGTATCTCGTTTACGCAATCTATAAAATGCTCTATGACTAAAATTCTGTAGGCCGTCTAAATTATATCCGGAGTCGTTTTCTAGGTATTTAAAAAAGAGCTCGTTCGTCACGTCGTGGTTCTGAGTTGTCAATTTTCTGTCAAAGTCACAAAGTTTGTAGCTACGTAGCAGGAAACATCTGTTAAATATTACATTGTACCTAGTAAATTGTTTTATTGAATTATTTAAAAATGTTGGATCTTTTTAGCATTTTCAGCAAAGGAGGGATTGTGTTGTGGTGTTTTCAAAGCACCAGTGAAATTTTTTCGCCGTCTGTAAATGCGTTGATACGAAGTGTTATTCTACAAGTAAGTTCATTGTCAGGCAGAAGCCCTTGATTATGAAGAAAATCATAGCCGTGATTTTAATAAATTCATAGTAGTTCAACGTTATACCGTCGAACTTGTAGATCGAAGTATATAACCCTCGTAATGTGCAATTCTGTATTGTGTAAACCATGAATAAAAACATATCTACCGAGGCTGCTAAATCAATGTTTTCTTACTTTCAGGAACGGTCTGGAAACAATTCCTTCAATCATAACTCTTTGACGCTCCAGTACAAGCTGGACAATGAGTTCGAGCTGGTGTTTGTGGTGGCGTATCAACGCATCCTCCAGCTATCGTATGTGGACAAGTTCCTCAACGATGTGCACTTGGAATTCAGGGATAAGTACAAGAACGACCTCCAAAGTGGTCGGCATATCATGGATTTCGACTTCAAAGCGTCATATGACAACATTCTTAAGTTATGTGAACAGTGGGGTGAGTAGTTTTAATAGTTAATGCTGAATATATTTACGAGTTTTGTGTACAACATCATTATACTTTTAAATGAGTAGTACCTTGGCATATGACACAGCAAATGATTGAGAAACAGTATGGAAATATATATATTATTTATCTTATATGTAGACTGGAATTCTGATAAGTAACCATTAGATTGAAGCTAGTTTTCAATGAATAGGAATTATAATCTAGTAACAAACACTTTAATTGTGTAAGAAATGTACTTATGTTACAGATAAAACCCTTAATACAATGAATATATACTTAATGACTACAATTGCAGTCATTCAATTTAATGAGACTTAATGAGACTCTATTTTCAATTTAATAAGACTCTATTTAATAAAACTAATAGAGGCATTCATTAAATTCCCCAATAACTAAAAATATGCTGGTATTAAATTTAGTTTGAATAATATTTTTCGTCATGATCTTGCAATTCATATATGTATATTTCTTAATAAGGTAACACCTAATACTACACAATACCTAGTCTTACCCAATCATTGTTAGAATATTCTTTTTAAAACTGATACAATCTTAGTGAATTTATGTTAATTTAGGTTTCCACAGAACTAAAATATATATTTTTTAATACAATAATTTTCCTTGTAGGCAACAAGGAAACACAAATGATAATTTAGTACTTACTTAAAATAAGATTCTGCTCTATAAATGATACGCCATAATGTTCTTAATCTTGAATAATTTTTGCCTTTCCAAAAACATTTTTATAATTGTAACTATTACAAATAATGTACTTTACTTTGTACTGAATAATTTGATGAATAATGTTACCATATAAAATCTTATAGTATAGTAACATGTTATAAATGAAGATCTCATAAAAATATAAACAATATATCCCACATCTTTACTAATTTAATAGAAACTCTAGAAGCTTGCACTGCAATTGAAATTCAACCACAATTTGCCACAATAATATAATTCACATTTACTTATTTAGATAATATTTTCTATTTTAATGTCCTTTCACTTTGATATTAACCTAAAAATAAAAAAATATGTGTGTGTATATATTGTGTGTGTGTATATTTCAAATGAATGGTAGAGTGCATAATGTTTATTTCTTGTCAATTTTATGTTTCTTGAAAATGGTATAAAAATGATTACAGACTATCTTTCAAACCCACCGTTTGCCTAAACATTTTAAAAAGAGTTGCAAAATTTTTCCTCCGCATATTCTATATATTATAATGACACATTGCTAACAAAGTTATTTATGTTCTTTACAGCGAAGTCACAAGCTAAAATTCCAAAACAAATGAGGACTTTTGAAGACTCACTCAAGTCTAAAAAAACAGTAGCGTCTATGATTGAAAGGAAAGGCGAGGAGAAGAGTAAAAAATCAGGTGAACCTTTATTGTTGTAAATTAACTTTAAAAAAAATACATAGGTTTCCGGTTCTTTAACTGCCCAATGAGGACAAAACTAAACTTCCCCTGATCTGAATACAGAATTACATTGAAGTTATGGTTGTCCGTTAGTAGATACTTTAGTTTTCTGTCCAATTTCACTGTATTCAGGTATATAGCCAGCATTCAAAATATATGATTGAATAACTTCAAATGCTGTGAACTGTTTAACGTCATGAAGACAATTTCTTGTAACTTTTGCAAGAATTTAGTTAGGAATAAACCATTTTGTATTGTTTTTTATGAGTGTGTTTTTTATTTTAATATAATTATTTAGTCTGAATGCAAACTTGCAAGTGATTTTCTACCACCATAAATATATACTTGTAATACAAAATTAATAATATTTTCAGTGAAAATAGTTGAAACAAAAAGTGTGCCTAATGGTGTGGAGGAGTATGTAGAGCCTGAGGATGACATGTACGCTGCTAACCGAGCCAAGCTAGCGCAGAAACTGGCTTCCAAAGGAAAAAAGGAGACTAAGTAAATAACAATGTTATTATTAAATTACCTTTAATGTTTGTTACAATAATTGAATGTGTGCCATCTCCATGTTATTAAGATTTTAAAACAATTTCAACATTGTGAAAACATAAAAATGTTTCAGTTTTGATATTGAACATAATAATATATAATTATGAGACTATAAAACAATGAATGTATATATTTTTATGTATAAATCAAAATATAAAAAAAAAATTGGTACAAAAAAAATATTTTTTTTATAAAAACATCAATGACAAATTTTTATTATGTTAATCAAATTGATATCAAACTTTGACAGTTATTAAGATAAGAAATTAGATTTAAAAATTGGGCAGATTATGATAAAAATTATTAAAAATATGTACTTTGTTTATCATCGTTGTACAATGTATGTTTTTATAGGAAGTCGCCGAAGAGCCCTAAGGTGGTGGATCGCACCAAGAAGCCCCGTGTGTGGGAGCTGGGCGGGGGCTCGCGAGACCTACCCTCACTCGACTTCGGTACTGACAAGGAGGGTGATGCTGACGTCACAGCTGACACTCAGGTATTAGATGTGATTATTATTATTTGGTATTTCATTTATTTTAGTTTGCCAATGGTTGCAATAGTTGCATATACCATTAATGGGCTTTCTCAATATTCTATCTATTGTCTAGCAACTACCTACTCTTAAGTTTGTTAATATTTTGATAGATAGATTTTAATTTCTATTGACCATCCCAATTTATCTATCCATAATCTCTGGTTAATTGTTTGGTAACGTCAATATATAAGGGACATGATATAACAAGTGAATAATTACAATTTGATTGTTTTATCTCAATTATAAATTGTTCTCTGTATTAAAATTTGCACCATTTTGTATTTTTCAGCTGGTTGGTCAGATGACTGGTGCTATCAGAGATTTAGAAGTGGAGTCTGAAGACAGCAGTAGCGAGGAGGAGGTTGACCAGAGCACGCAGGCTAGCCCCAAGAAGTCTGGTGGCATGTTTAGCATATTCAAAGGTACAGGAGAAATTGTAGTCTATAATTGGAACACCTCATTTTTGTTATTGTGCTGCATATGAACTCTGTTACATATTATTTCATCAATTGACTACCATTAGGTTTGGTGGGGGCGAAGGCTCTGAACGAGGAGACAATGCGGCCGGCGCTGGAGCGGCTCCGCGACCACCTGATAGCCAAGAACGTGGCAGCTGACATCGCCAACAAGCTCTGTGACTCGGTGGCCGCCAAGCTCGATGGAAAGGTATAATGTTTTCACTAATACAGAATCTTGATACTGATAATTAAATGCACACTTGCCACTAGTTTAGATAGAAGGAAAACATCGTGAGGAAACCTGAACTTTATATCATAATAATCAGTAAATAGAGTTATTATATATGTGTATTATATATATATATATATATATATGTACACTTTCCGGACAACCAATATAACAAGGATACTGGACCGTTTTTACGTTTGCAGGTGTTGGGTACGTTCGACAGCGTGGCGAAGACTGTTCGGGCTACGTTGACGGAGTCCCTCATCCAGATCCTGTCTCCGAAGCGGCGAGTGGACATCCTGCGAGACTGCATGCACGCTAAGCAGCAGTCTAGGCCTTATGTCATGGCCTTCTGTGGGGTGAGGACTTTATAAGGACTTAATAAGACTAAGGACTCCATATTAGCATTCATCTTGACATTCGTTTGACACTCGGACAAATATTCATTATGATTCTTTAAATTTACATTTATATATATAAAAAGCCAAAACTTATAGATATTATTAAAAATCGTATCGAAACAGATATGATTTTTTGATGTAAGCATTAAGATACTTACAGATAATAAAAAATATAATTGCTTTCAGTCGTCGATATATTATGTATAACTGAAACGGCAGGTGAACGGCGTGGGCAAGTCGACGAACCTGGCGAAGATCTGCTTCTGGCTGATGGAGAACGACATGTCGGTGCTGGTGGCGGCGTGCGACACGTTCCGTGCGGGCGCCGTGGAGCAGCTGCGCACGCACGCGCGCCGCCTGGCCGCGCTGCACCCGCCCGCCGCGCACCAAGGCCGCAACATGGTGCATCTCTACGAGAAGGGATACGGTCAGTACACACACAGAGAAAGATATAGACGACAAGGGCGTCCCATATAATAGCTTTCCTACTGTTACTATGAATAATTAATACAATGCATTTTAATTAAAAAACAATATTTGTGTTCATTCATGTCCCATTTAATTACTAATTTTTACCCTCGTCTGAAAAAAGAACAGAAATTAAAATTACTGTCGATTCTTTTCTATCATTGGTTGCTAGGCAACGCTTGGGTTTTAAACGCTTTCTTTAATTTGCCGTAAATATACGTCGTAATGGATCTTCCCAAATAAATGAGATGTTAGCAGTGAAAAGTAGTCCATAGTACTGTTCATGCTTCCAACTATCTCCACATCAAAAAAGATCACAAAATGCGCAGAAAGAGCTTTCAAGTTAAAGAAATTGAACTGTGAAATGTATTCAGGCAAGGACGCGGCCGGCATAGCGGCGGAGGCGATCCGGTACGCGCGCGACACGAGGTACGACGTGGTGCTGATCGACACGGCGGGCCGCATGCAGGACAACGAGCCGCTCATGCGGGCGCTCGCCAAGCTCATCAAGGTACGTCTACCGTCTACATGCTCCTGGGCCTCGTCTGGTACAGGTTCCAGGAGGAGAAAATCAGATTTTTTAGGTGTACGTGTAGGGAGGGCGGGGGCATATCGTTGTTTTTTTTTTGTCGTCCAAAGAGGGAAACGCAGTAAAGAAGAACATTTAAGAACGAAAGTTCATTTATGTAAAAATGTGATGGTATCGGCGAATAAAGAACTAACGGACTGGTACCACAGAGAAACAATAATTTTCAATAGTTGATGAACTAAAAATAATTAAAAATAAAATACGTTCGAAAACAGCAAGTAAAGATTTTGAGATTTCTGCTAGATTGTAATGACACGACACAAAGCTAATCTAAAATGCTAAAAAATATAAAAGCAAAATAAAATTCAAATTAATTATTTTATTTTTTCTTCACCTTCTAATCACCTTCACCTTCTAATCATTTTTGTTGAAAAGAAACTGCAAATGAATAATTTCTGGAAAAACTGCGACATACTGAACATTCTTCTCACGTACGTCTTTCTTCGCAGGTGAACGAGCCCGACTTGGTGTTATTCGTAGGGGAGGCACTGGTCGGTAACGAGGCGGTGGACCAGCTGGTGAAGTTCAACCAGGCCCTCGCGGACCACAGCTCGTCGTCCAACCCGCACGTGATCGACGGCATCGTGCTCACCAAGTTCGACACCATCGATGACAAGGTCGGCGCCGCGATATCCATGACCTACATCACCGGCCAGCCCATCGTCTTCGTCGGCACTGGACAGACCTACACCGACCTGAAGGCCCTCAACGCCAATGCTGTTGTTCACGCACTGATGAAGTGATTGGATTCAAGGCATAGGCGTGTAAAAAGCCAACGAGAAGAGATAATTTTAGCCGTGGAATTGAAAACGTTAAGTCAACTGCGTATGGTTCAATTTGCGTTGCTAATAAAGTTATTGTATGACGTTTTCAATAGTTTTTTTTTCATTCAAAATCAACTTAGATTACTAGAGTGTATAGCAGATATTTGTATGAGTAAATATTGTTGGTTATAAAATTTAACTCATTTATTATCTCGGCTCGTTGGTAACACCAAAATTTCTGATATCTTTATTATACAAGTACCCTGAGGCCTAAAGAACGAAGCTTCCACTTTATCTGTATCGGTGTTCCTTCGCATATGATCTGTGTATACCCTGGACTTACCATCAGATGGAATTGGAGTCAAGCATTCAACATGGCGACCTCTAGATTACTTAGTTATGAATTAGAAAGATTTTTTTGAAGGTCGCGCCGATTATCAACCGTAAGTTATGTTGGTTTATTTCAAAAATATATAAGTTTTAAACAGTGATTTTTTTATTTAACTTGTTCACTAATTATAAGACAGTACTGGACAAAAATTCCACGGATGGTAAGTGGCGATAGCCTTGAATGGTAAAATAATATTTATTTTCTAAAAGCCTGTTCATTTCCCGCGATAACGGCCGCCATATTGGTAAGACATATGACAAGAATACGTTAGATGGGTTGACGTCAGATACTTGATTATTGCAACTTATTCCTTATATTACAATAGTGATGACATTTGTAATCAATCAATAGTCATCGTTGTAATACTTGGCCATTTCTATAATTCGTTTATTATGAATTAAATAATTATAAATTTGTTATAAGTGCACGTTTACACAGCGACTGTGAGGAGCGTTCTTTTGATGTATGCGTTCGACGTTCGGTGTACAATGAACGATATACATGCTTTGTGTGAAATACATGCGTTTTCATACACTATCTATTGTCACTGCGATCCAATACGATCGAAAGTGTCAATAACGAACGGCTTAGTCGTTGTGTGAACGTGCACTAACTCACCAAGGATGTAAAATTATATAAAATTATAATAGGTTTACAATTATATGCATAATCCATAATTCCACGCAGATAGATGAAAACAAAAAATAGAATATCGGATTTGGTTACTAAAGACAATTTGCTATTGCTTTGTATAATATAATTTTAAAATATTTTATATTAAACAGGTATTATTTTGATTTGTGCTCATTTTGTGTATATCGGAGTATCAGTACCATTATTATTTTATAAATCGGCTCAAAGTAAAAATAAATAATTAAATTTATTATGTTTTGTTTTGAAAATTATTAATGCTAAATTTATAAGATTGTTGCTTGAATCACTGTATTCGTTGGTATTTTGGAAGTTGGACAAATATATCATAATTATATCTTGAAAAGTATATAAACTTTGTTCAATGTATGGAAATACCAAAAATATGGTTTTGTTTTTCAATAAATTAGGACAAAAACATTATAACTTTCCACAGACCCTTTAATTGTGTAATTACGTCATTGTGGCTGTATATCAATCATTTGTTGCTTTATCTATGACTTAATACTTGAAAGGAAAATCTTTGAAACTCTATTAAATAATAATGTAGGATTGGCGTACCGAAAGAGGCCAGGGGTAGCACTTGGATTTCTTTTCAGAACTTTGTATGCCTTCGAGAACGTACTTAGGTTTGTGCACATAAATTCTTATTTACTATGCGTTTGCTTACGTTTCTGGTGGAGATAAGCCGATTCTCCCTTCGGACCAAGAAAATAATCCCCCCCCCCCCCTCCGCCGGAACAGACGTCTGATAACACGATGAATGCAGGCACTTAAGTCTTAATTTCGTTATACTTAAAGCTTACTCAAAGACGGAGGGAAGAAAGCAAAATTTTATGTGATATGTATTACAAATACATTAATCGAAAAAAA
>DWPA01001127.1:0-19955 GCA_018251375.1 Calpodes ethlius
AATACATTAAATAGATCAAATTAAAGGTTCAATTGAACTTATAAAAAATATTATAGTCCCAATTACATGACATTGTATTCCAAATAAGAGTAACTTTTAATTAAGTTTTTGTAAATAATAAATTAATGGACTTCTAAAGTGGATAATATGAACAATATATATAGAAAATAAATACTAAATAAGAAATACAGATCGTACTGTGTATACTTCCGGCATAGACTTGCACGTTGTTAGTGAAATCGACACCATAACGCAACAAATTACGTGATCTGCGTTAAGAGTACTTTTTCTACTGCTTTAAATGCCAGAGAACAGCCTGTTTTGGTTATTTTCACTGAATGCTTTTCAAGTTACAATTAGATAAACAAAAGTGACAATAGATTTTTGAATCTGTGTTTTTATTCACGTAAAAACCTTTTTTATGAATTATGCAGGAACGTAGGAGTCTAAGATTTAGTATAGATAAAGTGCAGAAAGTTAAATTTTATACATACAACTACCGAATATATACTAATAATAACTACTATAATATATATGATATAATATAATAATAACATATATTTATGCAAGAAAATAGAACATTAAAACATGTCAATATAAATTTACTTTCTGACATATTAAATTTCATTCAAATTTCGTCCGTAGAACGGAACACCGGTACTTATAAATTGATTAATGACATTAGACGTGTTAAGAAAATTATCTACACCATAATTCATGTTTTTTTACGATTTACTAATCTCTGATGACACATATTGTTATGACATATTAAAGCGGTCCTTATACTATTCAAATTTTGAATACTTCGCTACTACGTATGCATTTCTTCACGCAATGCCTTACCTTTACTTAAACGGATCGTTTCACAAACCACAAATCAACGTACTCCAACAAAAGTTTACATGACTTTGGCACAGTTTAAACAAGGCATAGATTACGAGCAACATTCGTGAGGTTAACGGTTTCACGTACGCTAGTACACTGTGTTATGCAAATGAGAAGAGCAAATACGCTTATTGTGGAAACTTGAATGGAAACCGGCGCGAACAATTACGAGAGAAACCGCAATGCTCACCGGTTGTTCCGGTGGTTGACGCGTATGAATCGGATAGTCTATCCCGTAACATTATATTTGACAGAGAATACCTTGTTACTTTCATATAGTTATTTGTGAAATAACTAGACTGAAATAACTTTTAGGATAATTTAAGCACACTTTAGCTTTTTTATTTTCACGCAGTTATTTATTAAATAACTAATCCAGGCTGATTTTTTTTTAAGATACTTAAAATACACTTTCTAACCTATTATACGTATTATAATACTGATATACCTGCAATATATACTTATGTAGGTATGTTTTGGAAAAGATAGAGGTAGTTTCAAAAACAGGTCAATATTGTGGTTACCTGTTTTCTTGGTTACGCGAAATTGTATTATTGATTTAACTTCTATGCGCGTCTTAGCAACAGAATTTAAGGACGGATACTCACATTTAAACTTGTACAAAGATTTTAGTTTCTGTAAAGTAATCTCGCAATACGTTAATTTAACAAATTGCATTACTTTCAATTAAATAATTATGTGAACTTTAGTTATTCATTCAAGTTTCAATAATAATAACGCTTTCTTGTATTAACTGTTTTGATACAATATAGAGGTTAGGTAATTTTTATGATAACAAAATCACAATTTACATTTTTAATATATTTCTTTTGATATTACAATGAGCAAATATTAAAAAAAAAATAAGTCCAACTAAATTGTTAGTCACATACGTTTTTAAGACAAGTTCAACTGCCGCCTTATATAGTTTCATCTGAATTAATTGATTAAATGATAATATGTGACTAAAATTGGAATAATCGGAAATAAAATATCGGATCTGAGTACTAGTAATTTATAAGCATTCCTCGCTAATGAAAATGATTCAGGCCACAGTCCACTACGTTTATGAAGTGTAGATTGCTGCGATTTAAACCGATTTGATATCATTAAGTGCATCAGATATGATAAAATAATAATATCTAGGTTTGCGTCGTAGTTCAATAACTTACAAAGGTCTATAGGAATACGCAAAACGTATATATAACACCTAATTTCCTGACAAAACTGATCACTTTACCAACTGAGTTATTTAAGAATGTAGCGTGTGATATAGGTATATTACTTTCTTGTAGGTAATAGTTATTTTATAATTATGAAGATGTGAAATGTTTTAATATTTGTAGTCCTTAGTGATTGTAGTCACTATAATTATTGTGGTCACATCACAATGAATTCATGTATAAAATGTTTTTTTTTAATCCATAGTATTATTTATTCTAGTTCTGATTAGTATCGTCCTATATGTTAAAACGCTGACGCAAATTGAATGCTACTAAATAATTTCTACTTAGCAATAATTAAATTTACTATAACGAGTACATAGATACTGATACATTTTCTGAGTAACGCGATATTGATCTGTTCGTAACTGCAGTTGCGTGCCGTAACTGGATTAAACAGTGCAATCAAGTGAGAGTCGACTGACATGGTAATTTTGAACTGATATTCTGTTCACGTATAACCTTATCTGGTTGAACTATGGCTTTCTACTGCGACTATATTGTTATATACAATGCGCATTGACTGTTTTAATAGTATTTAATTTCAATATAGATCAAAACTGAAATAGATAGGCTATTTTTTATTTTGATATTACTGTGTTAAATTATCATTTACTGTGTGTAGTTATTACTAACTCGGCGAATATTTGAGTACATAACAGCTTAAATTTCACGAAATTAATTTTAGTGGACTAAGATTGATATATTGCTGGAAACTAAGTTAGAATATAAGTTATACTTCTTATACACATTACCTGTGAGAAAATACGCAACTTTTTGCGCAGTAATATTACAAAACATCTTTTTTATTTAATGTGATTGTTTGTATGTGGGTTTCATAGACTTGTAGTGATTAGTGATAGTATTTGCTTTAATAACGAATTATAACAATTGTAAAAGACATTAAAGACTTGTCTCCGAATAACTTGCAACAAATGTTAGCATACAATTATCTATATAACTTTATAATTTTATCATCGTGCAAGAACAAAACTTCTATAATACGATAAAGATTAAGAAAAACATCGTGCACGATACTTCACTTCACTTCACTTTGAATATTCGAGAATATTTTATAACCAAAAAAGGTCAACAATTAACAATTGTAATTTGCCAACTGTACTATTTTAAATTGCTGAAATAGTTTCATTAAAAACAGCCGTTGTTCATAGCCTTTCTACTCGTGCCAATAATTTTGAGTTTTGCAAGGTAGCGTCGGAAACAATCGATACGTAATCGCTAGTAGCGAAATTTCATAACCGTCTCTGTGGCATTATTGCTTCTGGTCAATCTCCAACAACGTACAGTTAAATCGACAATCCAATCGTTAGTAACAGCGTGTTGACCTCTATAACGTAATATACAAATTATATAAAAGTTTTACGTATCAATCGGTGTAGACCGTTTTTTTTTTGCGCATCTTTTTACCATAAAATTTAGTTTAATACTACGGAAATATGTAATTATTCACTACCGCGTTACTGGAGTTCTTGCCGTGCAGAAAGAGCGACATACGCGATCGCCCATTCGTTTCTAATCTACGATGGAAATGCATTGAATTATGCTCCACAATTCCAGAATATTCCTAAATTGGTTCCTAAGAGGTTTTATTCAAAATAGTTATTTTTAAAACAAACCTGCAAGTATTTGTTCCTCTTCTGTTCACGATATAGCCTTTTCATGTGCTCGGCCTGCTGCCGCGCGAGCTCTCGCTCCGGTACCAGCGGCAACGGGTCATGACGCACTGGACATCGGTAGTGGATGTTTACGTCGCTTTCCACGTATCGACGGTTTGGAGATTCTATAAACAAAATTATTTATATTAATAATAATAATTACTGAAACGTATTCTAAGTACGAAAAAGGAATTAAGGTAAAGAAATTGTAGGTGAAAAAACAACGACCATATGCAGTAATATATTGTTTTACATTCTTTATATTGTAATACTAGTTGTAACAAGTTCATAACCTCTTATTATTAAACATACTAATTGATTTTTAACATTGTAAACATTGTTGTGTTAAATTAATTCAGTTTAGGATGATCAGGAATTTTCTCTTCAAATTATTGGTCACTTAATTTCTTCAAATATGACACTCATATCTTCCTCGTGGTTCACTTTATACATTGACTACAGACATACAGACAGGGACAATATTTCATACTAATAAAAGAAAAGTATTATATTATCTGTTATCTCTAGCTCTTCTGTATAAACTATAGCTCTATATTCCTCTAGTTCAATACTAACTAATTACTTATAATGAAAAATGTTTTTATGGTACACTATTTTCTCCACTCATTCACTTGCCCAAGTTTCACCATAAGCTTGTTCTCATTTGAAAGCTGTGAGATACGTAATTTCCGGAGTTATATTGACATTAAAGTGAAGCGATATTCTATCACAAATATTATAGACATTACGTTTTTAGTCTTAGATTTCTCCATCTCCAGATGGAAGATCGAAGTATCATTACAGTAATGAGCACCATATTGGTACATTGCTGATTACATGAATCCGTATTCCAATATGGGCGCTAGGTATGGCGATTAAGCTTAGCGATTCGCGCGTATATAGACAAGAGAGTATATCTTTGAAAATGTGTGTCATCTTTAGTGAACAAAGTCGACAATGACGATGAAAATAATAAAATTCTTCCCAGTTACGTAAAGAAGTGTTACTTTCAACAAGCGCAAATAGGCTTACGCGTGTCCTATTTATAAAGTTCAGCGTCCGTTGGTATTTCAAAGCAGCCACCTTTAGCATAAAAAAACATTGCTAACGTTTTTATGGAATAGCTATCCCATAACAGCATTTATAAAGTTTATTTTTAATGGCCAAGTGAAAGTGAGTGTACGGAAACGTCACGGCGGGCCGGTAGATATGTCGTAACAACTGGTTCTTGTAATTCGGATGTTGTTGATTATGCGACGTCACGTAACTCGGTATCTCAATAACCGATCCGCGAAAATCTTATCGTATGTGTACCAAACGTAATAGATATTCAAAGAGGCCAAAGCGATAAACTCGAGACGAATTAATTACCACAGCTACTTACTAAATGATTAAAATTTATAAATCGAGAACGATCAAGAATAGCTATAGATATGAATAAGTATGTGGGAAAGTAGAACTCGTGAATTCCTCAAGTATTAGCATGGGATGATCTATAAAAATATTTTTGTTGTTATCAAGGGCTTATACAAGCGGATCGAACACACAGAGCAAACATTGGGTCTGATAAAATAGTTCATTAATGAGCCCTTAGTTTCATTTTAATAGTAGCGGGTGAATCTAATTCTACGTCGGCAAGCGCGTGGGATAGGGACGAAGAGCTCCTTGGTGGATCCAATTTTTTTTCTGTATTGCATCAAAAGATTTTAAATCTTATATCAAAGAAATAGAATTTAATTTTAAAGCCCTTTAATCCCTTAATATTCTGCCCTTAATATTCTGTGTATATTCAAATTTAATACTATAATTTACTTGGTTGATGTCAATTAATTATTGAAATGCATGTCTGTCTGCTCTGCTCATCCGCCATTGGGTACCATTTAAATTAAAGTAGAACTTTGTTATTTATGTAAAGTGAAATAAAACATTTTTGGAAGTACTTAAACGAATAGTAAAGATTAATTTCGTTCAATAACACTTTTATTCTTTAATTTTTATTTAATCAAAATCCTCTAAAAAATACATTTTATATTTTTCGTAAATTTTATTTCTTCATAAAATATTTAAAAAATCCAAATTGACTCATTCGAGAAATGTTATCAAGTATTATTTTTTTATAAGTAATAAACGATCGTTACAAAATATGACAAGATTTTAATGAATTTAAGGAATTGGAAATCCTATCTATCATGATATCATTATCAAAGATAAATTTACAAAAGGAGAAAATAAATAAAACGGAAACAAATGTGAATTAAAAGAAGGCGGTACAGTTGCTAGCTGACCTACAAAAATAGTTTAAAGTTGTCCAATCGTTAACACGCGAGCGAATGATTTGAAACAGATATTTCACAATGATCGAGCGCATTGATGCGGCGCAGGCGCAGTACATTTACTCCGTTATTACCGAACGTTACCGAATGAATATGAATACCAATGTACTTGTATCTATGGAGTATATATGGGAAGCGCGAACTATCACGCTGTAGGTCAACACGCGTGTAACACTTTTTGTTACATAATTTTTTACGTGACCTGTTTTTGTCATGTTTTTGTAAACAATTAAACTACGTACGATGTTGAACCGGGTTTTATGAATGTCATTTACAATTTTATGAAACTTTGATATCAATGGTTTCTAAAATATTGTTATTTTAATTGTTTTCTTTCTTACTGTTGAGGTGGTTAAGTTAATTGTAATAATAATACAAATATAACGACGACCAATCAAATATATTATGTAACCGTGTAGGTAATAGAAGCCCTTTTACTTAGTGACTTTCACTAAATTATACCGATTACGCCCATACTATTAAGCTATAAAAGTATATAATATCATTTGAAATAATCACTTTAAAAGACAGCACATTGACGAGCCTTCGATGATTCAAAATGAATATTACGTTTAAATGGAAGTGTTTCTGTAATATATATATATATATATATTATAATATATTTCAATTCTGGTAGTACCCGCGGTTATAAACATTTTTCATAGTTGCAATATTCGTTGTCATGGTAACCAGTGATTTTGAGTAACTAATGCGTAACCAAGTTTAGCTAGTTCAATGAATAATAATTATTTGTATTTGCTTCGGAGGTGAATTAAATTCGGATTATTTTGGGTGTGATTCGCCAATATTTCATATAATCGTAAATACAATCACGTTACTTATCAGATTACTTGTAACGAGCACCTTATTTTAGCCACGATATCTCTACATCGAAAGTGTTGGCAGTTTCGTAATAGTATATTGAAATATACCGTCCCTATGGATTCTTTCCGATCATTGCAACATTCAGTGTTGCCATACGTGAATATATTTTAAATTATAATCATGGCTATATAATGGATCTGCCTTTTAATACATTCAATACATATTTAAGTATAATTACTAACTAAGTTTGACTGTCTAAGACCTAGTGTTTACTAAACACTAGATTTCCATATCAATTTGCCACTTCTACAGAAATAAGTCTTCAAGTATACTTTAATGGAATTACAAGCTGATCTTCTTTTGTTACTACCTACATATACCTGTAACATCGCTGGCTTAGTACACTTAAGTAGTATATAAAAATAGAAATAACGTTATAGAATTTACGTACTAGTTATACGTAAGTATATGCGAATTAGTAAGTCGATAAAGACGTTTTTCTGAGAATTTGTGAGCGGATTAAAATATGTACCTATGTTAAAATGTACTATTGCACGCTTCATATGAAAAAAATAGCAATTTTAATGAAGTAGAAGGCTAACAATCTCATTATATTGTATCGCTTACAGCCACTTGCAAAAACGACATTTAAATATTGACACTACTTTAAATACTAATGCTTCAATAAAGGTTGCTTAGAACAACGTACGATAACCTTTTTTGATTATTATTATTAAATTTACTATTTTATGATTATGTTTATTTCTATTAACAACCATGCTCGTGATATTAATGAAACGTTACGATATAAAGTAGTGTTAATATTTAGAGTGCGTTGCTGTAACTGGTTATTTTAGACATAATGATGATATAACGAAGACGCGCCAGGAAATGCTGAAGCAATTTACACGGATGCTCATCATTAAACAACGTAGTAAAAAATACCAGCAGAAGAAACAATAGCACTGCTGCAATTAAGGAAATTAAACTTTAATTGAATAATTTTTAGTAGAATAATTATTGTAATAATAGTCTCACAGATTGTTGTTTTAACGAAATTGCGCTAAACACTGTTATATATGATCAAGAGCTTACTAAAGTTTTATATTTTAACCAAATTCTAGTAAATAAAGTTTTTATCTACTCAAGACTAATATTTTGACCCAATTATAAGATTATGCCATTGCGTCGTTATGCGTTGTAGCATTTATTGAATAGGAATCATAAAAGAAAAGATTAAAATATAAATCCTCTTTATTTGCTATACTTTTGAGATTCGAAATATTCTAGAAATAGTTATAAGTAGTTTTTTTACTCACGTATAATTTAAGCTAATTTAAAGCAAAAAATCTCCCTTTCTAGTGGAGTTTGATAAAAACGTGATATTGGTTTTACATGACTTCTTACCTTGTCTAAATAACGAAAACGTCTCTATGAAAGGGTATATTTAAAAAATATTGATATAATTGAATTTCTGACACTTTTGTATAGGCAGTAAGATTTATGGTATTAACTGGTGTACAGTACAAAATCCTTTCTCAGTGCTCTTTCAACGAAATCAGTAACAATTTGCGTTTTACGAATTACATAAATTTAAAGAACGTTATCATTAAACTTCTCACTTGTAAACATAATTATTTCGTTATTAGGTTGTTGTGATACTTATACCTACTTTTACTATTAAGTATAAAAACTACAAATTTTCCGGTGTATTTGTAACAATAACAAAAACTTAGACACTTTCGCTGGCAATGACTTTTCAACATTTTTGTTTTCATTGCGAGACGAGTACGACAAAATATTTTTATTGAAATGCTGTCGGTTGTTTTTTCCTTTTTAGAAATTTTGTAACCTGACATAAATAATTTTGTAAATGTACGCCATGATAACCTAGAAATATTTCTTGTTATTTCAAACGCAATTATAAATATAAAAAATATGAGGAATTAAATTACGAGCGTAATTTAAATTTTAAAATGCCAAGGTAATAATGAAAACTTAGGCAAGGTTAGCTTATTTTATTCGCGGAATTCATCATATAATATTGTCGGTATGTCATTGCCATAAGCGATATGTGTATAATATTATTTACTTAAAGATAAAATCAAGAGTTAACCTTACGGAACAAATGTAAACAGATAAGTTTATGACGTATATGATTATAAATAAATGAGAGATTACTCAAGATAATTAAAAGATACCTACTCAATATCACTATTAAACACTTAATACATATTTGAAATATGTAGTAATAAAATCTTTTATTAAAAGAAATAAAGTAACATGCAACAGAGTTACTAATTCGTAAGTATAACATGTCGTCTCAATATTCGAAAGGACTAATAAGTACTAACTACGAGGTTATGTAGTTATTAGTACATTCGAATAGTTTCCTAACCAATCGATCGATCATGGTTGACAAACATTGGCTTACTCTGATTAGATTATGTGTTCTAATTAATATTTTTTTATAGAGTGTTACTGCATACGGATATGTTCACATATTCGTCTTAATTTACGAACTACTAGCACGAAAGTTAATTTTCTACTGTTCTACAGGATGCAATTACAGAAATAAATAAATCTTCTAAAATATATATAGCTGTTTTAAAGTAATTATAAAACTCTACTAAATTATGGAAAAAGAAAACTTTTCATTCAGTTACTCCGCCATAATTCTTCGTAGGAATACAGGATAGAATTTCAAAATTTCAAAATAAACCTAAAATGTACATCGTTCCTAATATTCAAGCAAATAGATAAAAGCGTTATTTATTTGATGATCGTTATACTAGTACGTTAAAATGAAATGTATTCATCAGGTATATAATTAAGTAAATACGTAAAAGAAACAAACCGTAAGCAGCCATTTTCTTAATTTGTTTCAAGATACCCATTTCTTTGACACAAACACTAGAAACACAAACATAAACAAACACAACACAGAACGTCTTGAATTGCCGTTGGTGAACACAATCGTGGTGACGGCGGTGACTGACAAATCACGTTTAGATCAGAGATTACTTTCTTCGCGTCTCCCGCCAAAAACCAATGTGCCCACCACTGTCTGTGACAAAACGTTCCCTTCACATGGTACTACAAGTCATTATTTATATTACTACGTTACGCAAGGGCATTTACCTCATCTGTGATGTTTATTTTCAAATATTTTTATTAACCGCTCTGACAAATAAGTCTACGTGACTAAAGGTTAAATATTGATAAATAGTATTAAAATATTTGTTGTCAAAATTATTTGGTTCATGTATGTTTAGACTATTATTATTTTCTACAGTTATTTATTATGATTGATGTATATAATTAAAATATGCAAAAACTTTTGTGATAAGAAATCAAAAATTTAAAACTACGATATACTTACTATAAGGCAATGGCGCGTAAACATCGGGATAAATATTTGTTCTATTGGCCCATTCCGATGGGTCATGAACAGTGTGTCGATTTTCTTCAATATTTAAATTGTTTTTCTTTTTTCTTAACACCACTGTTGATTCATGATTCATATCCTGGTTTTCAGGTGTATTTATTTTTTTCAGGTCATCGAGAGATGAAGATTTATTCAATTCAAATTGTAGCTCATTCGTTTGTTTTTGATATGTTGAATGTTCTACCGGAATTTGATAATTGTTAAAGTTCGGTTTGTCAAGAAGTTGTTTTACTTTGTAATCATCTGTTTGTTGGTTAGTATCACAGTCGTCTATAATAGATTCTTTTGTATGTGTATTATGTGAAATTTCAACAATATCACTATTAGAAATTTTTACTATTGATAAATTTTCAGAAGCAGTAAAATCGTCAGACATAACTGAACATTTTTCAGAATTTATATCTGTAATACCAGAAACTTTAACGTTCTCATTTTTATCGAGGGATTCATTACCGTCAGAATCAAATTTGGAAACAGACTCATTAGGACTACTCTCTTTTGAAAAATAAGCAGAATCAACATTCTCTTCATCCTCGTACGAGTCTTCGTTGTTATCGTAAAGCAAATTCTTTTTGACAAACTTATTCAAAGCTATAAGCGACTTTGACTTAGGTCTTTGTCGGTAAATCGATGCATCACTGAAAAACCCATCATCTTCATGTAAATATTGCAACTTAGCGCTATGATACACAGTATTTTTCACATCACTTTTAACTTCTTCCATTTTGCAATAATATCACTGTTTATTACGAACACTATACATCACGATAGATCAGAACAAACTGAAGTAATGATAACTCAGATAACACGCACTTATCGCTGAAAATACTTGACATACCACTTGTCAATATATCACTAATATAACATCGTAAGTTTCCGTTCAAATCTTATTCACGTCTACAACATAATATTAAGCAACACACCGTTCACGAACAGGAAGCTTGTTGAACTATTTACAATAAAAAACTGAGCCGACGAGTTTTGCGAGTTATTGAATTGAGTGACGTAAATATCTTATTGAGTAGTAGTAATCACCGGCGTGTAGAGGTACAAAATATATATTTTTATCGAGTTATTTAGCGGATAACATTGCTGGAGACTACGCACGTTCACGACGGTCAGACAAATAAGTTTGGTGTCGATTGTTTTGAACAAAGGCCATTGTTTCATTTTTGTTCGCAAAGATTATGTTGATATAATAGATAATTGTAATGTAAGTGGCTGCTCTCACCGCATAATATTAATTGTTATATGCGGAACGAAAGTGTAGGTAGGACTTATCGATATATGATATACAATACATTTTGATGTTTATAATAGCCAATAATTATAAGACTTTATTTAAATATTACTTTGAATATAAAGAATTGGCATGTTTTGTGTTTTCAGCCACCAATATTAAACACATAAAAACACAGAATTATGGTGAGAAACACAGGTGAATAGAATACTTACCAGTATCGGAGTAACTGCCATAGGATATTCTTCGCGGAGGCTCTGGGGCTGAGTCGGTCTCTAATAGGATCAACAAAACAGGATGTTATGGAAACGAAAAAAATGAAAAAAAAATTGAATATCGTTATGTGAAATACGGAAAATATATCAATTTAATATTCTGTTCTATTGTACTTCGTTTGTAAAATAAATAATTTCTCTGTTTTAGTAAATGTAAAGTTGATAAAATGGTGGAAAAAGTTTTAACTGAAAATTTCTTCACGCATACAGTAAAATTGTTACACAAATTTAAGAACATTAAGCAAAAAGACGTACACAAATGATGTTCCCAAAATTAATCAACCAAAGAAAGAAATACATAAACATTCGTTAAAAATAGCAATCCACATAACGAACATCAATATAGCATTTATTTTATTTACATAAAATGTTTACTCCAAAATTGAACAAACAAGTTTATAAAACGATTGTAAAAGTTGAGATATTAACCTTGGAATGTGACCGTGTGTCGTGATGGCGTGATGAAGGGCGCCAGGCGGTAGGGCCATGACGCTGGCGGCGGCCGCGGTGGCGCGCGTGGCGGCTCGTATCGACTAACAGGACGATGCACCGAGGGATCAAATGCTTGTTTACCTAAAGGTTCGTTTTTCAGAATCGAACTTAACTTCACTGTATCCTTTGTAGTTTTACTTTTTATTTCTTTTTTATCTGGGAATCCTTGACCTTTGGTCATTTCACCTTGATCTTTAATTGATATATAATTATCTGCAGGTTTGGGATAACGATGAGCGATCCATGGACCAGCTAAGTACGGTGCGATATCACGAAGCTCGCTTACATCTGGTGCCGACGAATACACAGGACCGAGAAGTGTCATCGCTTCGAATCTTCTACGAATACGTTCGACTTCTCCCGGTCGGCATTCAAATGCTTCTTCAGCAGATCTTGATCGAGGTGCAGTACGCTTACGAAGCGACGCTAACTTTGATATAATATCGATATGCGGCATAAAACGGTTCGTAGGCCGTAATGGGATGCGCGCCACAGGCAGTATGGCCCTACATCTTTCCCTTCGAGAAGAAGCCAAACGAGGCCAGTTATTATTGATAACATTGCGGACAATTTCCGGGTCGCTACGGTGACGTCGCAATACTGCACCGGCGGCAGATGGCGAATCAAAACGTCTAGCAAGACGCCGTACTTCCCCTTCACGCGCCAGTTTAAGATATGCGCGCCAGTAACGCTCCGGATCGGGCGACGGGCTTCTACTGCGCCAGATTGTCTCGTCGCTGGAGTATTGTAGCGTGTCAGGCGTACGTCTATCGCTAAGGTACACTTCCGAATGGGGCGAGGGCGATCTTGAATATAGGTCAGGCTTTATAGGCAACGACAAATACTTGTTTTTTTCACTCTCACCAAAAAGTTCTTTGATATTTGTGCATGAATGCGATTGATAAATTTGTTTATTGTGCAACTCATTATCTTTTTGATCTTTAATATTTTCAGTGGTGGAAGATATCGGTGTAACTTGTATAATATTTGAAGTTTCTTTGTCACGGCGATTTGTTTTAGCTTGTTGTAGTATATTGCGAACAGATTCAAAGTATTCAACTTTTTTTTTAACCTCTTTGTTCGGTCCTTTATATATTACTGTTTTATTAGAAATATCTGAGCTACCGGTCTCAGTTTCACTAGCTGATGATTCTCTTTTATCTATCGGATATACTACATGTCTTTTATGTTCTGGTAGGATGGGATGTTCAGTAGACTCATTTATATCTTTCTTTTCTTTACTAGATATATTGCCATTATCTTGATTCATGTTTTCTTCTTTTGAAATGATTTCTTGTTTAAGAGAATAATTCATTCTATTTAACACTTCTTTGCTCAACGTTTGCGAAATTTTTTTCTTTTCATTCTCACTGAGTGTCATTTGCATTTTGTTAACGTTATTTTTTAGTTCTTTTACAGAAGTTATTGGACAGCTTATAGCAGCAATTGATTGTGATTTATGAAGTTCTTTTTCTTCTGTTGGTAATTGAGGGGTTATCATAGAATTGCAACGTACATGTAACGCAGGTTTATCTTTACAATTGATATCTTTAACATCGATAGTATACTTGTCGATTTCTTTTTGTGATTTAGATTCTAATTCTTTACTATATATGGCATTTAATTGATTTTTTAGTGCAATAACTTGATCCATGGATAAACTGCTCCATAGTCGATTCCCAAACCCGATTTTTTTCCTTAGTTCACCTAATGATGCGTCATGCTGTAGACAAATAGTAGGTTTAATAGGAATTCTGGCTTCGTGATGGTTGGAATCTTTCTTTCTGTTTATATTAAAAGCTGTTTCTGCAACACTAGTTCCACGCCACAGAGGCTTATAAGTATCTTTAGATTGAGATTGCTCTAAACCAATATTGTCTATGTAAGTTTTTTGTTTAAATTCTTCTTTGAGATCTTCAACCGATTTTTCTTTAACCCTTAGACCCCTATCTTTGTCATAATTCCATCGAAAATCCTTCAAATCTCTGGGATAAAACAAAATATTATTTTCACTCTGCGCTATTTTTAGTTTATTGTATAAATGGTTTAATTCTTCTTCAGCTCTTTCTATGGCGCGAATTTTTTTCCAACGATCGAAATCGATGATTTCCTCATCTTTTTTTCTATGGCGTAGATCAGAGTTAGATGTAGCCTTTTCCAATTCAGCAACTCTTTCCAAGTAATTGTAATATCTATTTAACTCGCGAAATCTTTCTGATCTACCTTTTGTATTGTTTTTAATGTCATTTATGTATTCATCATATTCTGGGTCATTGTCACAAACATAAGAATGACGCCTAGGGAATTGATTATCCTCAACTATTTTATTAGTCACATCAGCGCTATGAGTTCGTATCGATTTTCTTCGAATATTATCTTCTTGAAGTTTGCCTTGTGTACGAACATTATGAATTCGTCGATACGATGGAGATCTTACATATACCGGAGAGGTTGACTGGCTTCTGCTTGTGCTTTTTTGCTTTAAAACAATCGGTGACACTGGTCGCGATGTTTGAGAAAAGTATATTGTACCAGTGTTTGTTTTCTCATCTTTTAATATATCGCATTTGGGCATTTCGGACATTCGTGTCATTGTTACGGGGGAAATTGGACGAACCGTGTCAGAAAAAAATATTTTAGGAGGTGAAATAGAGCGTTTACTGTCCTTCGAATCAGGTGACATTTTTCGGTTTGGTTGTAAGAAAACCAACTTTGAAGGTGATGTTGATTCTCTAGGAAGCGATTGTTCTTTAGTATTGCTCTTGTGAAATATAACGGTAGGTGACCTAGGTCGAGATGTTTGTGAGAAGTATATTTTATTCGTAGGAGGTTCGCTTTTACTGCGGACTGTAGATAAAGATGAAATAGAACCAACCTCATCATCGCATTGTAATAGACTATCAAATTTCCGGATTTTCCCATCCATCCTTCCGGGCCATGATACCGAGCGAGGATTTGTGGTATGAATAGGACCTGGATATCTATCCCACATTTTGAAACGTGACAAAGTTACTGGTTTCCTATGTATCAAATACGTATTTATAGAATTCGATGAACTGCAATAATTTGGCGGTATAGATTGAAATAATTTTGCTTTTTCAAGAACCGTGTTGGTTGTATTTCTTTCTGTTTCATAATTGTAAATTGGTATATCAGTATTTCGAAGAAAAAGATGCTGAAAAAATGAATCCGATATTAATGCATCCCGTGTCTCTTTTAATTCCTTTGCATTAATTTGGGCAGATTTCAAACTTTCACTTGAATTGATATAAGCTGTTTTATCTAATGGATCACCAAATTGATTTGATGATATACTCGTAAATAGCTCATTTGTTTTAGTATCATGTTTCTTCGCAGGTTTTACTGATTTCTTCATATTTTTATTTACATCTTTATATTTTTTGCTACATACATCATGACAAGGTACACTCCTTGGTCGCATAACAACACTTTCTGAGGATTTTTTCTTCTTCAAATTTGTTACAATCGCTGTTTTAATTTGATTTTGTTTTTTTGGAGGTTGTGAAATATTAGAGATAGACTTAGAAATATTGGACATGTTTTGAAGTGAAACACATTTTAAAGATTTCACATCAACTTTATCTTTTGAGTCACATTTACTATGGAGATTTGAACTTTTAATTTTTTGAATTTTCTCAGATGTTCTAATCATGTCGCGACTCTTATGTGTAGAACTTGGAGGCGATATCTTTATTTGAGGCGTTGTAATAGTTTTGGTGTTATTTAATTTAGATACAGATGCACTACCACTTTTTGGTAGTAATTTTGATTTTACTTTCGGTATTTCGATCGATTCATTTCTTCTTTGAGCACTCCATAATTTGTCTAGGGAAGTAACTTTATCTAATATATTGGATATAGGTGTTCTTCGACCAGCACCCCCTTCTATTATTACTGACGGTCTTGATTCACTACCCTTAATTCTCAAATTTGAAGAATACTCTGAAGGTTGTAAAGTTTTCCGTGGCGAACCGAAACTACTGGTTCCAATTTGTTTACTGCCATTCTGTATATTTTTAGATAAGGAAAGGGACGAATATGCATTTTTCTTTCTATTGACAGCCGGAGGAGCTGATGTAGACATCGGCCTAATCTTATTAGGCGTATTTAATGAGTTTGTTGCAGAACTTTTCTTCAAAATCACATGTGTGTTCTGTCTACTAAGTTTATGACTTATTTTATCTTTTAGAAAAGTAACATTAGATTGTTCTTGCGTAGATCTTAGCGGTGACGCCGAAGTAGATCTTGTATTCGTCACAAGTTTTAAAGTCTGACTGTTTTTGGAAGAAATTCTTTTAGGCGGAGCAGGTGGATAATTATCATTGGTATTTTGCACATCACTCTCTCCTTTACTCTTGTAGGTTCTCTCAATACTAGTTACTGGATAGCAAACAACTTCATGAATATTTGGAGTTTTTTTATGGATTCTTATTTTCGTCAATGTAGAAGATATCGGGATATATTCTATTTCTGTTTCATCTGTGGATTTTCAACCACTTCTGTTAATCTCTTCTCCTCGATCTTCGTTTTCGTTAGGCGTGAGTAAAACGTGACTCTTGTGCTCCTGTCATAAATAGTCGCGTGTAAAGCTTATTTAAATACTCTATTTGTGGTACTACTGTTGTCGTGGTCGTGAAATTAAAATACATTACGAGTGTGTAAAATATTGTTCAAAGTGTTTGTTTAAATTTTGGAGTTTATTTGTATCATGCAAATCAATTTACCTCTATATGCAGCAACAATTTTGCGCCCCATCACCTTGTTATTCGACGGTATAAAAATGCATGCTTTGATTATGATTAAATATTGACTCACCTCAGTTGTACTTCGTATAGACTAGTAATGTAATGCGTGGTTAGCTTCAATACAATGTTGACGTTATGAGACCTTCACGTACAGATTATACACAAAACACCATATATACAGCACACCGGCGAATGAAATGCCCTTGACTTACATTTATAGGAATAATAAAAACAACGATAGTTCCCACAAACACCTGTATTATATTTTAATAAATCAAGCTCATTATTTACGGATTAAACATATAAGTTAGTATATACCGACACCAAAGCCAAAAATCATGCCCAAATTATTAAACATATTTCAATCCCTAACAGAAATATTTGTATGCGATGTTTCATATTCTATTTTATACAATAAGGATCTTTTGCATTATTTAATTTGGAAAGAATATTTGTACAATTGTATGGAAGTATTTTAATAAATTTAAAATGTCTTGTTACATTATTAGGTAGTGTTTAAAAATTTCCCTATTCGAATTCCATTAATTTGTAAATGCTTCTTACCTTGTCTAGGAGGAGCAGGGGATCTGAATCCTCTGAGAGGCGGTTCCCCTCCTGCTTGCAGATCCTTGTAAGCAGCACGTCTTTCCGCTGGTGATAAGGGTGCTTCAGTGTCTTCACGTCTTCGGAATATGAGCGTCGAGTCGGATTCGTATCCAGATTCTTTCAAGGCTCTGTGTACAATAAGTAAAGAAAATATGATTATGATAATTTCAGAAGCGTAGTTGGATTAGATAAATACTACCATGCAAGTCATCCCATCGATTCTTTTCGTAAAGAAATGTCATTAAAAAGTAAGGGTTAATGTACTTTATTCTTACAAGGGACAAAAAAATAAACGTTTAGATCTAAAAAGATAGAAAATTTGAATCATAAGTGCAAAAATAAAGATACTCAATCTTAAGTTTTCTTTGGGACAACGAGGTAATATAGCTAATTTTAATAAGATCTAAGCAAAAGAATTGGTTTATTACTAACCTTGCCATGTTCGATTTGGAGAGGATAGCAGATGTGATATCCTTTTTCTCCTTGGGCGATGTTTGTGGCAGGGATGTCGTACTTGATATGTTTTGCTGCAACATAAACTTAGTTTAAAACCAGAAAACGATTCAATATTTAACATCATTTGCATACCAATAAAGGACATTCATATGTTTGCAGAACCATAACTTACTTTATAATGCAAGATTTTCTGAAACATACATCTAAGAGATATTCAAGTTGACACGTAACATTCAAAGCAGTATAACAAGAAATATTTCAAATGAAAAGTGTAACATAATCTCAACAGCATGCTAATAAGATAACATCCTGGTTAAATTATAACAATTTACAATAAGATCAATAAAGTAGAAGATTTAGAGAGATAGACAGATAAAGTAATATACGAGTGTTAGCAATTTTTGTGGCTAAAAACTTAATTGACCCAAGATTGTCATGGATTAATTACCTATTATTAATTATAACAAATGACAGTATGATGCTAAAACTACTTATAATGTACAATGAGATCTGATTAATAAGTTCAGAAAGTAAGAGGATGGTAAGTTCGGGAACCGTACAATAATTATTATTGTGATCATAGGAATCTTTGAAACCAACACTAGACCATTTTTATTGAAATAAAATTAAAAGGAAATTGCCAATGGAGGAAGAAATATAGAAAAAATCTTTAACCACTTAATATTTATTGGCGAATGTTATCAGTAAAAACAGTGGCTATAAATTAAAATGGCGTCACGTCAATTTATCGATCTGCAAGTTTTTGCGGTTATCACAGTCCAATTCACACGAAATCTAATAAATTTCAATGAACTCAGCTTTTTCACTTGCGTAATGTTACAGAATATAGAATCTAAAAAGTTTTGCGTAAGGAAAAAAAACATAATTAAATGTACAACAAATATTTACAATTAATTTTGAATTTGTTAATTTTAGAAGAAAAAACCATTTACGATAGGAAGTTTTAATACAGTTTAGATACATTCAGACCAAGGGAAGAAAACAGAATTAATATTATGTATATAAGTCAGACAGATCACAATTTAATAAGGAATATTAAATATTACTTGATTATGGATGTATATTATGATTAGATGCGATATATATACGTGCTTTTCTCCTGTGGTCTAAATGTTATATTACATTTATACAGCATGCCAATCAAACAAGATGAAATACCTACAGAGGACGTCATATATTTATTGCAGTAATATTTTGCATTTCATAGCGACATTACCATCATACGCTGTACGAAATGGGTTAAATATCTAGTCAAAAGCATATTATTTATCAACATTTTGCAATTCAATATCCTTTATGAATTGTATACAATACCATTAAGTACGTCATCATATACGTCATCCAATGATATCATGCTTTTGACGAGCTTAACAAAATAATGATGTTATATCCAGCACACGCGTTATAAGCCATGACAAGGACAAAACAGATCGTGCTAAGCGGAACACGAAAGGCACCACAGGCAGACATTTGTTATAAACCCTTACATTTTTCTGGATGGCGCGAGCAAGTAATGTGGAGTAAGGAGGCAGAGGGGAGTTGTCGTCTAACCACTGTTAGTGCACCACCACGCCACCCATGACAGCGATGGAAACATCGTTATTGGATCAGTGAAGGCATGTATCGTTATAGCAATACGGAGTAAGTACGTATTAGCACAGTTAATAAATATTCCTTTAATTTAAACGATTTTTTCTTATTTTTTTTAT
>DWPA01001128.1:0-19952 GCA_018251375.1 Calpodes ethlius
ATTTTGCTGAAAAGTTATTTGAGCAATAAATGAACTGGATGATAACAAATAATTTGATCTAACATGTATTTATGCTCCTTTATCCATTATATAGGGGTTTATCACGAAAATGAGGACTATTTTTGAACTAAAGGATACTTTCAATGCCCCCAAGATATTTTGACGATTGTTTTTGTTACAGTTCCTCCCGAAAAACCTGTTGTGGTGGACCGATACGGGCGTGTTATCAACACCACCACGCTAGGACCGCATGAGGAGGGAGAAGACGTGCTACTGACGTGTCGAGTTCTCGGAGGTAAGTCACTAATGTTAAGATATCTATGACACTATTTTAAAAGTTAATCCTAGTACCTAAAAGAAAACGTTTCTAATGAGTGAGCAAGACTAAGAAGTAAATCAGACACTGATTAGAACAAATTCGTTTACGCCCCTCATCCAACTGAACGTGTATTCTGTAATGCAATGTAGACTAGATTGCATTATGTTTCAAATTCATTTAGTCATATTTTTTCTCTTTAAATGGTATACATTAAATGTTATTTATTCACCTGCGTTGAATTATTTTCTTTAAATAATTCAGTCTGTACCAACAAGACTTGCTCCGGTACGGCGCGGCGAGCGGCGAGCGGCGAGCAGCAGCGCGCGGTGCGGCACGCAAACATGTTTATTCCATGAAATCCATTGATAAAATTAATGTTTCCAATCAATGCGAGTGGATCTGGTCCACTAAACTACATATGTACTTTTCTGTAGGTATATGAACTAGTAAACAAGCTTCCGACCCAGTGTTTACACTGATTGTATAGAAACTATAGACGATTAAGTCTCTAGACGGCTTATACCAATTATCGGGCAATGGCTCACTGCAATAGCACGGCATCTCTGTTGCCTACTAACCGCGAAGGCTTAGAAATTATTTCAGGGCCCTGCTCTAGTACTGATGAATGTACTATCAAATGACTACAAACACTAATGATATGTTTTTACTTATTCGTTTTTGTTATCCTCTACATATGTATTTTTTATTTCACTTTATACATCGTAAATTGGCCATCGTATTGAACGATCCCGTTACAATTTTATAACTAACATTATGACTATGCAGCTCACTTTTAGATACTTCCTTTATTTGAAGCAGATCCGGCATGAGTTATCAAATAAATTATCACCTAAGAGATTTTAAAAATATAAACCCCCTGAAATAAAATAACATAGCTTTCTTTATCGTTTAGCTTGTATGTGATTATCTTAAAATGTGTCATACATTTTCCCATGATATAAATGCAAATATCTATATTTATAAATCCTAAAATTTGAAAGCATTTGTTAGAGAAGTAGGTCTAAAACGAGAAGCACTTGGAAATAAATGAAAACAATAATGACTTGGGTTACTATTGTATATTGGATCACATGTAATTTTTATTAACATTAAGGAAATTAATACGTCAGTAAAGATTATAATGATAAAATAGAAGATGTGTGTTTTAGAAACGTATGATAAAACCTAATGTATTTGAAGATACTCATACTATAATCACGTGAGCATTAACATTTCCATTGCACTGAAGTGGATAATGAATAATACAGTAGATTGCTTCTGTTGCGATCACATCCGGCGTGTTGCTCCGGCTGGCTCTAAATGTAGATTAACTGCCACCACCATCACAGTACATATCTTAATCGATAATCTTAAAACATTCGGTTAACCCTACAAGGGCCAGGTTGAGTGCAACCTTTATTAATTACGTCGCATGCATGGTTATAAGGCTAAATATTTTTTTTAAATTAATTTATTAGAATTACGAACAATTGTTTTTTTTATCTCCACATACTATATTGTATTGTATTACACATTATTAAAGAAATATAAACCAACCACATACTCGTGCTACCGAGCCCCATGCGTCTTCATTTCACATGCCCATTACAAATTTTTAGTCAACTAACTGTTTTATATAACTTACGAGAATGGCGAGCAATAACTAATACGCCTTTATAAACGAAAATGAAATAAAACGCGATTCGTTGAAATTTAATGGACATCTTGACTTAAAATAGACGTTAGGTATAAACAACAAGCTATACTGCACTTTAGATTTTTTTTGTAATGAAAATATACTCCTCTCTTGTAAGATATTTTCAATATTGTTTAGTATTATCTAGTACTACTTATTTATGCGTTCGTACTTTCATACAAAAACAAAATAAAGTTTAGAAATCGAGCTCAAATGTAACTGCTAGTAAAAACTTACTGAATTTTAAGTTAAATAGCCGTTTTCGTAATGATGTAAGGTTAGATGTAGGTGAAGCAGATGCAATTAATTATAAACTAACAATAAATAGTAACGCAACGAAAATAAATATACCGAGAAATCCCATCACGTCGCGTTACTTCGCAAAGGAAAACGATTAACTCTGACTGCTCCAACATATGCCGAAGACACAACAGCGGCCATTTTGGGTGTAAAGCAGCAGATGCCGGATAAACTCGCGCCGGACGTCTCGGCCTCGGGGTACATTTTTCCACAAGTGTACAAGTAAAGATACTTTTCTCTAAAGACACGAGAATGCTTTTATCAGATATAACAGAACCGTATCTAACAATACTGTGACAACCGACGGCGGATTGTAGCTCTGCTGAAGAGTGGACCCCGGGCTTGAAGGTTTCGAGTGCAATCGATCACGTCCGAACTCTTACAGGATTCCATAGTTCTGTATTGTATGATTTTTAAAGAATAAAACTTTTCATTGAATGCTGTTGCTACCAGTCAGTAAAAAAGCAGCAAGTACATGTCGAACCACACGCAATGTAGCGTTCTAGTGTGATTTTATAGTCCATTACTCGATAACTTGCAGACGCTAAGTAGCCGTGACAGCTTACACTACTTCTATGACGTTTTCCACATGTCTACGATGTTTTTCTTTACCGAAGTAAGTGATAATTAACGAGTAATACGCACTTATGTGTGTGTGTTTTTTGAAAATTAGAGGTGCAGGATTCGTATTTACGCCGTCATGATCGGGAAACCAACGTTCGAACAACTAGGTCATCACTGCATTATTATGATAAATATGTTAAATTCACTTACTAAGGGTCAATGCGTGTGTGTACCGATGGACAGACGGACATAATTAATCAGGGTTCAGTTTTGACTACGAAACCATAAAAAATGTATAACATTTGATTCTCGGCTGAAACAACCAGTTATGTGGCCGACAAATGTTGTTGGATACAGATTTTTGGGTTCTTATGTAAATATTTTCGATATGATGTCAATATTCAGGTTAAAACTAAACTTAAACCAATCGACGAAATATTTTACATTTACATTTTTTTATGTTAATTTTTACCTGAGTCTGATTTTTGTAACGTTTTTAACGTATTTTATTCCTTAATTTAATACTATAATTTATCTTAGCGTCTACAATGACGATTTCTTTGATTTTATTTGGTATAAAACTCTATTCGATATCAACGAACTGTTTTATTGTCTTCTAAAGGAATATTAATGACCCGCACATTGTCTGAGAGGGTCTCACTGAATACCTTCAAAAATCACCGCGTTAAAATTACAAGACTCAAATCAAAATGGATTTATCAGATTATAGAATAGCTCTTGAGCGAAATTCGAATTGACGGAGGCCGAAGAATTTACATAATCGAGAAATTGATTGAAGCGTATTTCCTGGAGAAAATCAATTCTTGTGACGACAGATGGCTTTCTAATGATGGGGGCTTAGCTCAGAGCTCTGTTTTTGTGCGTACATTTTTTCTGAGTGTCGCCTAAAGCCCTCAGAAGCCTGTTGCTTGTCGATCGATGCGACCAAATTCCACCGTTTTCGTCTTGGCATCGCTTTAAACGTCGCGGTCTACATTAATGTGAATGTCAGAGGAATTCGACAATCTTTTATTTATAACAGCTGACTACTTTCTTTGTGATTATATTCTGCTTTAATAATGTGAACGTCGTCATCCTCAATCCGTACTCATAATCTTGGCAAGTCGGTAGCAATCCAAGGGATTTAAAATAATTCATTATTAATATGAACGGAAACGTTTCATAGCTTTCGCTTGGCGGGCTGTTTGAACTACGTGCATCAATATTTGTTTTAAACAATTTATGATGTTGCTTATCGAACTGAAAATCAGGTAAAACAAAGGAACTTCGCGTAACCCTCGCCCTTATGAGTTCAGAAACAGAAATCGATATCGCTCCGGAGCAGTAGCGGTGAAATTAGGCCGGTACTTCCAGCACTACAAAATGCTCGCTCGTGACCCCTTTTAACTCGCAATTATGAAAATACGTTAACTGGATCGCTTATCGGCATTAGTTAATGGCCGCACATCAAATCTATAGGATCCAACATAAATTTTAGATCGAAAATAGGATTGGCTTAAAATTATTATAATTATATATGGAAAGCTACGGAAATATCTCGCAGTGCGCTCCAAATAGTTCTGGTATAATTTATGAAAATTATAAATTTACGTGTTATGTTTGTGGTACGAATTAGTCTTATTATAAATTAAATAGTTTACATTATAAATTGCTGTACTTATATTAATTAAATAAAGTTACTGATAAACAATTAGTACAGAAAATAATGACCAATTTCCAAAAGACGAATACCTTATTGGGTTTTAAGATTGCACGTAGACTTAAGCGTCACTAGAAGGAACCGGTTAGTGAGATGTATTGTGACATTGGATATGTATTTTCGCTCTCTTCAGTATAGATCCCGATTTCCCTTGTATCTCAGTGATATGTGAAGATATGACATTCAAAGAGACTCAAACATGCGTATTCATGGGAGTTATAAAAAGGCCGTAATAGAGAAAATAAAAACAATTTATGTTGTGTAAAATGTTTTTGACGTGCCATATTTTGTAATCAAAGAAAAAAATTTATGGACGATTTAGTTAGCTACAATCTGATCCTAAAACAAAGAATATCGAGTTAATGAATTACCCTATAGCCTAACCTTTTTGAATAAATTCAAAAAGTCAGAGAGATATTTTTCACATGACATTTTTAGCGACAATATTTTTTCAAATTCCACAGATTCATTTCCAATGTTTGTTTCCAATTAAAATCTATGTTTTTTTTTTAATTTCCTTTATGATCAATGCTGTTATAAAAGTTCTAAACCTTCGGATTATATTGGTTAGAATTTTTGACATAAAATATTATATATTGAAACCCTGACGCATGAAAGGAGTGTTATAAATTTAATGTATGACAGTGTGTATCTGTGTTTGTGACTTTTTATTGAACAAAATATTTTTTATGTTTGTTTGAAATGTGAACTTATCTAACTTAAGTATTCCAAGCTTTGTTTGAAGGATAGCGGCTATTCAGAATTTTCAAATTTAAAACATAATCCCTTTTCCAGTCGTTAAAAAGATGATAAATCTCCACTCAATTTGCTAAACTTAATGACTTTATTAAACAACGTTATTCTGATCAGATATTTTATCAGGAACTGCACCAATTGCACTTAGAGTACCATGTTTAAGCTCATTATAATAGTCTTAATGAACAGATAAAATTTTTAGATGTTATCTATGGACACACCCTTGTTAAATTCATAACAACTTGTGCCACAGAACCTGAATGAGCTCGTAATGAGGAACAGGGTGATGAGAAAAATAGGTGTATTCCACAGAATTATATCTGCTATTTCAGGTTCTGTTTTATGAAGTGACTTACACAAATAAAAACTACAGACAACGTTAAAAATACTTATTCAAAAATATCTGTAGTTATAATTGGTATTACACACATACACATTACATACGAACCGGGTGACGGGTCGTGTAGTGCATTGATCGGTGTTCAAACGATCGATTTGTTCGATAACTAGAGTAACCGTTAGGGACGTGAACTACAGGTAAGGAGAATATGGACCCCCCGATTCATTTGAACATTCACTAGAAAATCGAGTTGTGTTCAGATCTAAGAGTATTGATCGATGAAATATCTAGAACTAAATCTTATGTAGTACATCGATTAGTGTCCTGAATATTATAAGCTTGTTGAACAACACTGCGTAGCCTTCTCGCTGAAAATATAAATAAATAAATAATAACATGCATATTCCTCATACTAGGATTCCTTATGTAATAGGTGCCATGGACAACCCACAAACATCATGTACCAAAAACAAAAAAAATAACTCATCGTTCAAATGTCTACCTGATATAGGTCCGGTGTATTGTGCAACACATAGGCTTAATAAAGTCTGTTTCTCCCGACAAAACTGCTACGGAAACACTGATTAATGATTTAGTGTTCAAAAGAACGCTATTTATTAATAACACGGGCGTTACTGAGGTAAACTGTCATACATACGATATTGTACAAATTAAACTACGAAGGAATAGAAAATATACTACAACATAATTATTTTAAGGACACACGCAAGCACACACACTTCGCAGGCAGGGTCATTACCGTCTAGGCTACGATAAAGACTTTGAAAATGTGTAGAAGCTCGATTGGGAGAGGAGTTAAATTAAGGTAATTAAGTAGCAAACAAAACAAACAGATAATGATTATATAAATAGGAACTGAATTAGTATACATCAATGGTCCACGTGGATGATTCGTAGGCACACAATTCGATTGGTATTGTAATACCGATATTGCTCTTTTGATGGTAACGTTCAAACTGCATTCTTATAGCCGATTTCTGCGGTACGTAAAGTTATGTATTCATCATAAATCAATGTTGCTTGTACCGGAGCAGAGCAAATCTTGTACAATACCGGTTATGTTGAGTAGTTCTCACACATCAAGATATGTAGCTTTTGATTTGTTTAAAAGCTTCTAGTTAAATGGCAATGTTTGCTATATTGTTAGTAGGATTGTTTGCGATAAATCTTACAAGCTAGATTAGAACTGATTTAGTCTCGATGACAATGCATTTTTTTGACAAGTATGACCTGCTACTACACTCAGGGTTGACTCCAGACGAAGAAACTTATAAATAGTTAAAAGCACAGTTACTAAATATTTTGCAGAATTAAACCGTGTTTTTAGTTTTTTAAATTATTTACAGAAAATATCTCGACCACAGAATTTCATTCTATATTTATATGCAACTTGATGTTGCCTGCGGCTCCGCCCGCATGTGTGAAAAGAAGCAATAAAAAGGTAATTTTTTTTCTATCAATGGTGGCCACTTCCTTTAATTTGTCTGAAAGGGATCGTAAAGGATCTTTCCACGAGATTCTTTTGCGGTAAAAAGTATCCTTCCAACTATCTTCAAACCAAAAATCATACCATAGCGATACTTCGTTGCACCATGAAATAAGGACAAACAAACACACATTCGCATTTAAAATATGAGCATGGATTAACTTGAACTGTGGAGAGTTCCGTAGTCAAAACGGAATCCTTATATTTGTGTCATGACCGTCCATACGTTCGGCTGAAGTTTATCTCAGAGACCTGTAAAGCTGTAATTAGATGTAGGTATATTGAACACACGGATAAAGTATTGAAATGAAATCTTAGAAAGTAATTTGATCACTGTATCTCCTGTACTTTAAGCGATGTACATAGTAACAGTTCCTCCAAAATGTCAACGGTTCGTTAAGATTATTTTTTGATTCCGGTTTTGTATGTTAATGTCAGATTTAAAGTGCTAATTTTTGATATAGACAAATGCTTGCCTCTACCCTTTGCCTGACAGTTAAATTGTTGATGTTAATATGATGAAATGAATACGTGACAACTTTAAAGCAGTAGTATGTAAAATAAGGTTGAAAGTAAAAATGTCATTCCTAAACAAGGTTTGCAAGTTAACGAGTAATATTCCAATAACTAACAACTACGGAACCCTACATTACACGTGGCCCGACACGCGCTTTATACTACATTTGTCAAAAGACACACGCTTCACAGAACTTTATTTTATTATCTTTTACCTTCTCCGCTTAACGACCCTTCAACGGTACACTACAATGGCGGTACTCGCGCATAAATTCTGTAATACCGTCCGTACCCACTAGAAATTTCGAGGCGAGGTAGAAGCAAAGCCAGCAAACACATTACGTGCCCGCTCCGCTCTAAACGTCGTCTCAGGAATTGATCTCAAAGCAGAACACAAGCCCGTGGCTCAACAAGCCGTCTATTTCATGAATAGATGCAAACCCACCAACTTTGGTCCTCTGAAACGTCCGCCAACACAAATCTAAATTGAATCCATTGACACTTGAAATTAGATTGGACACACTTGGAACTACCTATCCGTAATTTAATTTGGACAAACCTAGTGTAGTAAAACGCGCACAAAAGCACATGGCGGATAAACGAATACACAAAAGGCTAGCAGAAACCCTTCGACGGAATTTCATCGCAACGTTGTCTATTTTGCGAATTTGTTGGGAATTTTAGTTGAAGTATTTATTGCTTCTCGCTGAAGTACCTACTTGTAGTTCTGAAGGCAGGATTTGGTCGGAATACATGTTCCGTTTGCGGATCGGCAAGTAATGCTTTGTAAGGAAGCTATTCAACGTAATCATCGCAGCGCGCGGGGGCGATGGGAAGAGAATAGCTTGCAAGTTTGTCGTGGCTGACTTTTATGGAGTTTATTTTAATAAATAATAATTTAAAAATAAAAGCTTCACTACTTTGTTCTCCGCTCCGTCATTCTAACATATTATAAACTAGAACCGACCGACCGAAAGCAATATCACAAGTTCCGTAAATGCATAATTTTTAAGGGCTTCTGGCCAAGTGGCGACAGTTCCCATTTCTACAAAGCGCTAGCAATTTATTCGCAAAGCCGGCTCCACAAGTTGTCCTCGACGCTGCTTCCAATACGACGTGGTCGCGGTTAATGTATTTCTAATATTACGTTAATGCTTGTAGAACTGAAGCTTTCAACCTCGTACTTAAAGTACATCAATTCCGCAGCAATAAAATAAAAATTGGTCAGTATACACCGTTGAAATACTAACCGTCGGTTTTTAAACTTATTTTGAAATATGGAGCAACAGCAGGAAGCATTTCATAACATGTGTAAAAATACCAAGATAGACAGATAGAATAAATAAAAACATGTGGCCCGCCATGCCCACAGTCGGGCTGAAAATATAGTGTTATATTCACGAAAGTACACGATCCGCACCTTGGCAAGCGGTCACCGTTGCCCATGAACATCGACACCACTATAGGCACCGTAAGAAGAGTGAAGATAAAAAGTAGGAACTGGGTCAAACTTCCGGCTGGGACGCGACCAATCGTTTGACAGTTCATTCAAGTAAGAGAGTGGTAGCAATCCTGGCCGGCTTACCGGAATTATAATAATGATGATATGAATGTTTTTTCATAATATTGATAATTACTATAATCCTTACAAAGTCCTGCAGGGCCAGTCCAGTGCGGCCATGATTTGTATTGCAATGTATGCACAGTGTAGGTACTCTCTTGCGTTATTGGTTTTTTCCACCTGCAGTGGTCTGGCCTCAATTTACAAAATGCGTCCTTGCCTAAGATCTAACAAATGCAAAAAACTTATTTTATAAATAATATTTAAATTTACATGATTCTAAATGTTGGACATCCAGTGCGATGTATAAACGTATAAGAGTAAATCGCAATATTCAACAGATTACTCAATTTCGTAAGTGTTTGCTCGATAAATTTTGTATATAATCGTGTACTTTATAAAAGCTATATTCTTATTTAATTGAAATGTTTGCAATATTAGTAAATTCTTCCAAAATGAAAACAGTAGTACTACTGCCCCAATCAATAAATGGGTCAGTAGACCTTGTTCTGTTCTTAATGACGTAACGGCGGCATTCAGATAGTTAGTTAACATTGAAGCTACATGATTTTATATTTCAGGCTCAGATGCATTGTATCACTAGTCAACTTAAACGAGGAAATAAATGTATCAATGTAGGATTAAAATATTGCATCTCTACCATACTCTGTAAAATCGTGCAAACTTAATTTACAAATTAGCTAATTTATTTATATGTCTTATATATATTAACGGAGTCACGTGAGCGAACATCGATAGACATCGCGCGGTCGTTTAATGGTTAAACAGTATTTAAAGTGGAAATGGTCGGCAGGTCGTCCGGAGCCGTCAGTCCGGTGGCTGGTGAACGGCGTGCTGGTGGACGAGGAGTACGAGCACAACACGGGCGACGTGATCGAGAACCGGCTCATGTGGCCAGCCATCCGGCGCGCGGACTACGCCGCCGTGTTCACCTGCCAGGCCGCCAACTCGCACCTCGTGCCCCCCAAGGAGCTGTCGCTGGTGCTCGATATGTTTCGTGAGTATTGATTGCATACTGCAATATAATAAATTCGTGAAACTACAATAACATCTACGACTACATGTTAATCGTTTTAGTAAAATATTTAAATTTCATACGTTTTTAAGTAACTGATGCCCTCACGCAAATCCATAGACAAAGGATTTTCATACATTTTTAACGCATAATTCTCGTAAAGCCTGCGCTCTACGCGTGTGTAGGTGGAATACGATATAACATGTAACTGCGAATAGATTTTTATTTATTTATGGGACGATGATATTTTATATATCTCAAAAGTTAAATGTTATATTAGGCTAACATATCATAGCGTATGTACCTGTTTGATATCACAATATGAACTGATGTGTTCGCAGTAAAACCGCTGACAGTTGAAATCAAGAAGCCAGCCGAGGTGGGCGAGGGCGGCGTGCTGACGGCCGAGCGGCGGTACGAGGTGGTCTGCCAGTCCGCCGGCTCTCGCCCGCCCTCCATCCTCACCTGGTACAAGGGCAAGCGACAGCTCAAGAGGATAACGGTAAGTACTACTCCAGCGCGCTAATACCGAATAAATATTCTTAATTTTATTAGAAATTAAACAAACAACAAATGTAAGACTCGCTCTCAAAATGTTAGTGCAAATTAACATAAATAAACGTAAACATAATCTCCAATAAACTTATTTGCATTATATTTGTAGCATTTAGATTTTTTCTCAAATTTCTACGAGCGTGCGTTAATCTTAAAGCAGGACAAAAGTTTTCTTTTCACAGAATAATATCAGTGAATACGATCCGCTCAAAGTTCAGTGACACGCCCAGTACCGTTTTATTTGATATAAAACGGAGTACGAAATGCCGCTTGATATACCTATATAGTGAGATAAAAATAAAAACTTCAAACGAAATAAAACATTAACGGTTTCCCTCACATTATCCACGCGAAACACATAATCAGCGAGCAGGCGGCCGTTAGCAACTTACACGTTAAACAATTATACCATAAGGTATATTAAATAAATAAGACATGCTGGTGAGTTTTTGTAATACAATACAGAAATTGGCTAATATTTTATCGTAAGTTCTGGAAACTGGCGCCCGGCGGTGTCCTTCGAGCGTGACCGAGCGTCACGGCTTTATCCGCGGCCCGTGACCTAATATGCACTCACGGTGAAATGTGACACGAATACTTAAAACTTTATAAGAAAAAGTGTTTTATATAATGTTTAGAATTACTCATATTTTGTTTTATATTTCTATGTTATATGCACTATTCTAATGTATGTTTATATGCAGCTACCCAATATTTTTATGGTCAATGTTCCTCTCGGTTTCCTTTTCAAAATGTACGAATATCAAATTAGATATATTTTTTTCTATTATAAATTTGACATCGTGTTGTAAATTTAAATTAAAAAAAAAGCTCTTTTATAAAACTACCGGACCGAAAAATATTATATCGTATTCTTAAAAGTATAAGTTTGATAAATAAAAAGTAGGAAATAGATTGCTCACAATGGGCCTGGTCTCTCATTTGTAAACCGCAAGTCGCCCACGATAATGTTAGTTTAGCAACAAGAGCAGCTTATAAAAAGGGCTTCGGGAGGTCAGCAGAACGTTTAACAAGCTTGACCGGGTGTGACACGACCTAGCCGTGACGTAATACGCAAACACTGTCCCGTGCCGCGCCCTCAGGACATATTATACGACACTTAGATTCTAAACGTTTATGTAATTGTTAATCTGTGGATTTACTTTATTGCGACAGTCATCCGAGATTTTGTAATGTTAATAGTGATTTGCTTACTAAAGGAACAAACAGCTACTTTTAAAATGAGAGTATTTTTCTAATCCTGAGCAAAGCGTGGGGTTCTACTGTAGAACCCTGAGCGCGGCGAGAGATTCAAAGTACGTCACTCGAGCTTAAAATAGTGTTACTCCGAAGGCGGCTTCTCTACTTGTTATTACCCTCTATGTATATGAGAATATAAATAAGTGCAACTTATAAATAACAATAGTTCACTGCTTGACGAAGGTATACAATTCTTTAAAAAAGGTAATAAAATGCAGTAGTTTTATTGTTCTGTGTATGTATAATTTAAATTGAAGTATACAATTTCGAAAGCGGAATTTATTTTACATGTCTTTTTATTTTTTCACAATACAATGTGCGTGATTGATTTCTTCGGTTATTGAAACGTTTACTAACAATATTCACATTCTGAATTCAAATACTTTTTAGTTTCTATATAAAACTGCAATTTTAATCACTGTTTACAATGAACGAAGTGGATGTTTTCGAATAAATGTGATAAAAAAGTATTTGAGACGATACATGAGCAGGTCTTTCTCTATGTTAAATCAGGTTTATGAATAACACAACGTTTTTAAACTGTTGATGATACACATCAGCGCTACGTTCCCCTACTTACGATATCTAGTCAAATTTTTATCTATTAGTTTATCTGATAACACCATACCAGTATGTCAGCTTCCTTTACTTGACTTCCCTTTAACCGATCCCAGTCAATTATAGTAAAATTCATTTAGATTCTTACTGTTTTTATCACTATAATGATGATAGTTAGTTCTCCCCTCAATTTTGAAGAAAATGTTATTAACATTACGTTACAACAACAGAAAAGTTAATAAAAACTCTCACGTTAATTATCTTCGCCAAAGAAGAAATTTAATCGTTATTTGGGGATATAGTCGCGTGGCTCGGCCGAGAACAAATCCTACGCCGTAGGTCGCCGACCGGGGACACTATCGACTGAGCTACGATAAATTTTTAAATCCGATTTTAAAGCAGAGTGCAGCGTGGCGCGGGCCGGGGTCTAGCGGAACGATAGCGCGTTTGTGGACCGTGACGCCTTCCGCAAACATCACGCCTTTTATTTTGTACCGCTTACCAACTCGCAATTCTACGTCACTGCTCTCTGTGGGCATCCAGAACCCCTACATAGGAAACTAATATTTATCCATTTTATAAAGCCGCTGTCCATACTGCTGGCTGCATGCGATCTAGAGGACTCTGAAAACTGAAACATAATTATTAGGTAAATGTATATGTGTCGGTCTTTTTCAAAAAGAATATTATGACAATATTAAACACTATATTTCTCAGAAACGAGCTGTGTTTTCAGCTCCAGTAAAAATAGAAACCTAGCCATTATAGCTCACAGTATTCTGCTTATCAATTATAAAAGCCGTGCCTATTAACACGAGAACGGGCCGTTGGAAACTCGCTCGGAGCGATAACCGCAAACTTCAATGAAGCAAAGGAAGGAGTGCGAAGCAAAGGAGTGAAGCTTTAATTTGAGAACGAAGCGCCAAGCCGCAGCGACGTCACCGACGTCACCGCGCGGCGCTCGATGGGCGTTTAGCGAGGAAATTGAAAAATAAACGGGGAATCGTTGGCACTTCAATTACAGAATGGATTTTATAAATGTTTTCCGTTTTTTCCTTGCGGTTAGCTCGTTCTCGGGTCGCACGAACGGCCCCGAGCAGCACTAGCCGTGTCGCACTCGTTAGTAACAGCACTGGTACAGCTAGTTGCTATTTATGTCCGTAACTACACACCTCGGTGTTCCTCAGGGTATCCCAGAAAGTCGAATTAAATTTTTTATGATCGGTAATTATGGTTTAGCGGTTGATACCAATTGTATACATAAATATTGTATTGTAGCTTTTTTCGCTATTAAGAATAATGTGTGAAAACTGAAAGCAATAAAGTGTCATGGGATCTGCCTAGAATTAAATAAGTAACCCATGGATATTACGCCATAGATGTATTGCTGCTCCTGAGGACTGAGATGGACTGACTCATTTGTTAGTGTCGTACCCTACATTTTTCTTAGTGAAACGCAGGACCGAAGGTAGAAAAGCTGATAGACTATACGTATGTATACGTGAACATTATTGACGGCTTTTCTACTAAATACAGTTAAAACGAGTACTCCAATTTCAGGACTAGGTTGTAAGTGTATGCTTAGCAAAACTAGAGAGGTACTCGATTATAACGTGGAAACTTGCGTTATCGTAGAAGTAACTAATGTGGTGATGCCACTGTGGCAGGTGAACCATGCAAATGTTGCGTTATGTTGCAATGTTGACTGGGGGAGCGCGCGCCGTCCTCGCGACGAGCGAGCGGGGCGGCGCGGCGCGGGCGGCTAATTGGCGGTGTTGCGTTAATCCACTGGAGCCACTAATCACCACTAGAACACTGATTTAGAGCGGCGGTAACTAACTACTAAGTTTAGTGCTCGCCCTTTATTTATAGCTTTCACTTAACATCCCCGTGCAACGATATATTAGTTCAACTACTGGTACTAACCTAGCCTATGTCTATACCGTACGGCAAGCGATAACGCAGTGTTGAGCTTACCATTATTTTCTAATAAAATAGATTACCTACGTTACGAGGCGTTAAAAATGGAATTTTCTTTACAACAATACTGGGAAAGTTAAATGATTGAAAAGAAACTTGAGTGTGGTCAGAAACTTTACTCTGTGGAATTCAGAAAGGTAGGTTATTTTGGTCGTTTTTTTACTACAAAACTTTTTACAAAGTATATTATTATTTATTACAGTTATTTACTTAAATTACGTACTTTTTACGGTCGATAGAATATCCATCCATGATATACTATACATATAATAGTATTATCCTTCTCTGTCACTACAATCTTTGCAGAGTGGTCGTGGAGGTCAATTGACGTTTGTAGCACGCTTTACGGATAGCCGTCGCCAATCTTTGCGAATGGCTGCCCCTCTGGTACACTCATAGAGTGAACAGTTAAGGGCAGCCCCTATCTTTTGCCCGGTCCATCACATCGGCTAACTGCCGCGTGGTCTGGTGCCTTCGACACTCGCCTGCACTACGAGGCCTTCCACAGAGGTATCTCCCCGTCGAGAAACACAGAAAGTGACAGTGGCAGTCTAAAGAAAGTGAGAATTCGAATTTGGATGATGGAGGATAATCGCTTTTATGCCGAGTTCTTGCAGGATGGACTCATTAGTCCTGAATTCGGTCCATTGTACTCCAAGCATTCTTCTCCAGCACCACATTTCGAAGACGTCTATCCTCTTTTTCTCACTTTTTCATAGTGTCCAAGTTTCGCTAACATAAAGCAATGTGGGAAACACCAACGCTCTGACTTATTGATTTTTTGTGGCTTTCGTGATGTTCCTGTTTCTCCATATTCTCTTCAACTTATCCATGGATGACCGTGAAGTAGCCATGCGTCGTTTAGTTTCATCTGAGCATCCACCACAGAAATCGCAAATTGCACGACATCGCAACCCACTATTACTGTGACGACTGGCGAGTTATTCTTAGAACGATCGACAGTCATTACTTTCGCCTTGCTGCAGTTAATCTTGACGTCGTATTTAAGACTGACTCGTTCCATTTTGGCTAAAAGCTCTCCATATAACTGATGCTCGTCGAGAATAAGGTGGTGTCCTCAGTATACCGCAGATTTGTTATTTTTGAGCCTCCGATGCTGATTCAGTCTTCAAGGGTGATTCTCCTAATGCACCCTTGGCGTACTCTTGAGCTAGGATGGAAACTTTTTGATAACACGTTCCGCTCTAACAGGGGCCATCCCTTCCTCATAAAGATGCCACAAAAGGCGGACGAGGTGTTAAGGCGTAACCATGGACAAGGGCGTTTGTCCACTTTACCGAATCAAAAGTCTTTGAAAAATTAACAAAACAGATGGAGACTTTTAGATGTAGTAGCTAATAGAATTATGGTAAGTAACATATCATACATAATATTTAATGTCTATTTAGCTATAATACATTAAATACGGTTATGAAAACCCTCTTATTATATGCTGAGTGATCGGGTGCATACCAGGTACACCTACAACACGCAGGCGTTTACATTCCCTTCGCGCATCCCACCTCTCTCTCTGACATTCTATTTCTCCTTTTGTATTCATTCTCTCTCTCCACTGGCTTTAAAAGCTTAACGCAACCGTTTCCGTACTACTGAGAAGATCTACTCCAAAAAATATCACTCTTAGTGAAAAAATGTTGTACTGGAATATCTTTTGAGTGAATAGTAGAAAAAAGAACTATTAAAAATTTGAGGCCTGTAGGTTGTATTGTAGTATTGTTAATCCTTGTCACTCTTGACGTTTAGTTTAACGTTTTTGTTAAAGTGATAACGCTGACGTGTCATTAGTTTTAGTAAAACCTCAAGGTTTAACATACTAAAGGATTCGTTTTAATAAATGTTGCTGTTTATTACGTTCTGTGCCGAGCTCTGAATTAACCGCGAACATTTAAAGTATTCTTCGTGACATACAACGCAATACGATGCAAATGTTTAGAAGTCCCTGCGGAACTCATCTCGGCACAATGTTTCGAAGTCACGCTCAAACTCCTCTCGGTGCAAATGTTGCAGTCTCGCGCAAATCATTCATCTCGACGCAAACGTTGCGAACTGGCAAACAGACGCATGCCGACTTGCGAAGGAATTGATTAATATGCCACCGCGGGCGCGAGGGGCGCGGGGCGCGGCGCGCGGGCGGGAACCACTCAACTTTCTTGCGCCACAATCTTCACGATTGAGAGTCGCGTGCGTTCCTCAGTTTTGTAAATACTGTATGTTATATTGAAATTTAAAAGTTAGCGCAAAAAGGAGTTGTTAGTTGATGAAAAAAAATTTAATATTATATCCTACTACTTCGCTGGCTAGATAAATTGGTACAATTATAGCACCTTTCACATGGGCATAAGGTACAATTAAACATATTAATTCCATTTTGAAAACCAAACTCAAAAATACAAGAAGACAGAAGTATTATATAATCATATAAATAATCACAACCCATAACTGTCCCACTCGGGTCCGCTCGGGTCTCCTCACACAATGTGAGGGGTACAGGCCATAGTCCACTACGATGGCCAACTGCGAATTGGCGAACTTCACACACCTTCGAGAACATTATGGTGAACGGTGTGTAGTTTTCCTCACGATGTTTTCCTTCATCGAAGAAAGTGATAATTAACTTGTAATACGCACAAAACTTTTTGAAAATTAGAGGAGCGTGCAGATTTCGAACTCACGCTCCCACATTCGGGGAAGCAACGTTCGGAACGTAGTATGTAATCGTTAGTAATTTGTCCCAAATGAAATTGGTCACAGATCCATTGCTACTCCTGATGACAGATGATCGCCTCTTGTATAAGAGTAACCGGCAACTTATAGCACCCTTCAGATCGAAACGCAGTTACTAAAAAGCAATCATTAATTACAGACAAATAATAAGCAATTTATATTAAACGAACGCATCTGTGGCTAACTTCGAATAAGACAAGTAACTATCGATTAAAAATTGTACGATTACTAATACTTGCTAATAAAACTTACGTATACTAAGAGTCCTAATGTCATCCACAGTCCTCTTACTAACTAATAATGACATACTGATGTTCGTATTATGTAGCAGCGTATATAACAGCTAACACTAACAGGATATTGACTACAGTGCCTCCTAGAGTCCTATTCGAGGCTTGTCCCATGTCCATGGGAGGCAGAAGATGGTGGTTGTACCCCATACACGAAATTCTAAACAAAAACAAAAGTCACTGTCTTATTCGTCCACATCCTTTATTTTGACTGTGAAAAAATGTTCTAAAAAAAAAAATAATCTGCATAAAAAAAAGGATTTACACAGGAAAATTAAATTAAAACGCTAACACACACACACCTCCGCAGTAGGATTCCCTATGTCGTGGGTGGCATGGACAACACAAATACCACGTCACTAACACCCATGACCCGAGAACAAATATATATCTGTCACATAAATATTTGACAGCCGGGAATCGAACCCAGGACCCCTCGCTTCGCAGGCGGGGTCACTACCAACTAGGCTACGGTGTCGTAAACTACTTACTAGTCTAAATCGTTATTATTATCTTATAGTACTTACTAGTCTATCGTCTACAATGATACTGCAAGTTCATTTCCTTATCACATAAAACATGAACTTTACACAGGTCTTTAGATAGGTCTATGAACGATTTACTAATGAAACTAAACCCCAAAGTAAAATCAAGTACATTTTGTAGACATTCCGAATATCTTTGCATATAAATTTCAAGATACAATTAGCCCCGATATAAATTACTTAACTACACAAAACAACTGAAGATATAAATCCCGGGACGAGGTCTCAATCAAAGCTCTAATTGGTTACGATTCAAATTGGACGTCCATCAACATCTAGGCCTGATTAATTTGACCTTCACCCTTGAAGATTACAATCAGATATAACCCGTGGATCACGCTTACGGATGAAGCTAGTCGTCCACGAGACTCGGCCGAGCGATCCGTGAAATATTAAGATTAATGCACTGTTTAATAACTTTAAAAAGTAGCCTCTTTATATGCTGTTATATGTGTATGTATGTATGAACGTATCTACAAATATATCCATGTATGTATGCATTGTATATACATGCCGTGAAATAAGGACAAACAAACAAACTTCTGCATTTGTAATATTAGTATAGATTATCGTTATAAGAGAAAAGGACCGCTGGATTTTAGTGAGTTCAAAATCAGTTATCTGAATAAATCATACTATTTTATTTTTCATCAGTGATAAGGTCAGTCACAGCTCACAACTAATAAAGATTTTCCGGCAATTACTATTCATTCTACCAAACGCAAAAACTTAAAAAAAAACGTTAAAATGTTATTGGCATTGTTTTTTGTTTGGTCCGGTATTGTTCTTTAGGGTGCGTTCGCACTGTGTCGGTTGCTCCACGATTGAAATAATTAAATGAACTACAAGAGAATTTTAATAAAGAACCGAATAAAAAAAACATTTTTTTGTTATCGTGATATTATAGCTTGCCCTCGTACAGTATAATTTGCCAATCTTCAAGTTGAGAGTGAACAGTTACAAGTTAATTATCAACCTTCTAAAATTTATCAAAAAATGTTTCAAGCATATAATACTATTAAAAAATCCTGATAAATAAAAGAAAGTCATTGTCAGGTAACTTATATAAGTTAAAGAAGTCTACGCCAATATCTATGGTTTTCCATGGATATACATAATTAGCACCCCCCCTCCCCCTCTAGGCATAACGCATGTGCAATAACTATAAAAAAAAATTAACCCTACGTCATTCTTCGGCTTCCCAATTATCTCCACTCAAAAAATTATACCACAACGCTCCATTACGCCGTGAAATAAGGACTATAAACACACTTTCCATTGATACAAATAGCATATATATTCAAAGTTACAGTGAAATAAAACCCGTAGTGTAGTGTGACGCGACCCTAACGTCGTATTGCGGGTTGTCGGACGGCAATTGTTAGGTTTTTGTGGTATATTTCCTGAGTTTTTATGACGAAGAACTGTTCGAATTGACAACAAAAAGCATGGACGCATTAATTGGTGAATTGTAGATGTGGTTGAGCTATCTTTTGATTTTTGATGATGTTTGAATTGTGATCCGATTCTGATTTATATTCCAATTAAGATTAATGATTCTGAAATAAACATGCGGTGTATTGATTCATGTCAATTATAAGTTAATCTCGTAACGTATCTACAGTATATACATATAATGGTATTATTATTTTGGTGGTTTTAATAAGGCTTAAAACGTTTTTCTGAAATAACAAAATTTTATTT
>DWPA01001129.1:0-19943 GCA_018251375.1 Calpodes ethlius
GTGACAGATAAATATTTGTTCTCGGGTCATGGGTGTTAGTGACGTGTTATTTGTGTTGTCCAAGCCGCCCGCGACACAGGTAAATCCTACTGCGGGGGTATGAGTGTGTTAGCGTTTATTTTTTTTTTTTTTTTATTTTATATATGAATTCACACATTTATTTTCATTAATAAACTGCCAATACAAAAGTGTATTTTTGGTTATTGAAAATACGAACTGATTCCATAATCGACTGATCCAATAATAGTATAATCCGTTTAATGTTTTTGAATCCGATATTTTTTTTCTTAGGATATCGGTGAAAGTTAAGCGTCACTTTAGTACCACTTTTATCTGCCGGCCATCACTAGTTCTGTAGCTAGAGTAATGGCGATCCCGCGAGCCGAGCATAAACGTGCAACTAAACCACACTGATAATGTAATGTAATGTAATGATTGACTTTAGTAGCCGTACTGTACGGGTACTTAGAAAACTAAAGGAGTCACTTAATCTATTCTTACCGTTCGACAAGTTGTTTGGTCTCGAGTACGGATATGTAAGTTTACTGCAATAGCCGTATGTAGTACGGATATTTGAAGATGAGGATATTAGACGGCAGAGCGCCAGCGGGCAGCGGGCAGCGGACAGCGGCAGCAGCGCCGAGCCAGTCGACGGCCGTGCGGAGTCCAACAACACGGCCGCGGCAGAGTGACATAAATATTGTATAGACGAGCGCAGAATGCCTAATGAGGACGTGCATTTTCTTGTCTGCGATCTTACACTTCTCAAACTTTAACGTTTTGGTGTACGCACATAGTTATATTAAGCTTTATCTTCTTTGAAAGATCCATCTTCTACTATACTTATAAAAAGTATATAAGTTGACCGAATACTCGTTCACTTGCAAATTCTATGTATTTTAATTTTGATTTTTGTATAAGTATATGCTGCTCTTGATAATTATTTTTATGTGTCTAACACCAACCATTTACCTGACAGCGACTGCCCGGGCCGGCGGACACTTGACTATACAATATAATTTATCGAAAGCTGATTCTTGAATCGATGTGTTCTACACAACATACTTTTTGAATTCTCTTCTAACGATGTCCCTTTCTTTGGACTACATAAAAAAAAACACCCTTCTACTTCCCATATCCTATAATCCTTTTAAATATTTCGTTCTACCATTTGGTCGATGAAACAAATGTGTATGTCCATGCTGAAGTACAGTTTTTTTATTACTGAGCGTCTCCGTGATATGCTGCAGAAGGATAAATGAATAGATATGATTAAAAATATGAGGGTTTCTTTTTGACTACTGAATCATAATATGTTTTCATTAGGATTATACTTAGTGACCCTTTTATCATACGTCAGTTGACGTGTACAATACTAGTTGAAAATTAAGAATATCTTCATATATAAAAAATATATTGAAATGATTGGTATTGAACAGTTTGTAAATTTTATGTTATAATCTATTTCCTTTACTTATTCAGTTTTAGAATTCGAATATGTTACAAAGTTTGAGAAGCGGAGAGATGGTCGACGCGTACAGCGCGTTCACAAGTTACAGGCGGACGCGGACGCGGGCGCAGACACGGGTGCAGTACGGCGATGTTGTACGTGTGGTGATGACATGTTGATCCGGGACTGATGGCTGCAAGTATTTGTTTTTTATTGTTTATTGATAGTGCAGTCAGATTAAGATCTTCATCGTACCATTAAACACGTCAAGTTCTTTGTGTCTTAGCGACCGAGCTGCAGCAACCTGTCGACATGTAGTCTACCCTCGTTTGAATACAATGACAAGTACAGACAACGACGAGCTAAGACAGGCAGCAAACCTAACGAGGGGACTGGTCGACAGCGTTACTTATAAAGAAATTATCACCTCAGGAACATCGCGAATACGGGCCGGGCGTGTTTTAATACAGCGAGATGCTTCGAAAACTCGGACAAGAGCCGGGACCAGGGGTTTTTGTTGGCCGAGGTCGGGCGGTCGGCCGGGGAGTGCGCCCCGCCAGGAAGGTTTTAATTGCAGCGGAGCGCAAGCGACGTGCGAGAGGCGCTCGCGGCAGCCGCGGCGCCCGCCAGGGCTGCCCGGACTCCGGCTTCATACGCTCATATTATGCTACAGTGTTAGAAGATGGTCTTAAGAGCTCCAGTTAACACTAAAAAGTTTCTGCTATTTTTTTAGATACAGAACCGACTGCACGAGCGTTCATTAGAGGAGGCTTTCATGAATGCGGGTAATATTAATTAATAAATAACTTCTATAAATTATTTACTTACCGAGATCTAAGGGCAATCACTGCTATTATAAATCTATTTTTGTGTAGATCGGGTTGCTCGTATTGTAGGTAACCAGCTAATAATTGTACCATAGTAAGGGGCGTGAACAAAAAGCCATCGAGAGCCAAAAGTCCAGCTATGTAGAATGCCAACATGTGCTTTTCTATTTTTTCGCGGTAGCCCTATGCGCGGGCGCAGGCGGCGCGCATTCCGCCGCGCTCGCCTCGTTGATATTCCGCGCCCGCGTCGCGCGCAAACCGAACGCGCAAAAAAGACAATGACTTCGTATTTTATACGTCCCTAAACGTTCCATCGACGTATTGATACGATTCGTCCGCCCCGTCCTTAAACGATCGACAGATTCTGTTTTTGAGGGATTTCATCGTTCCCGCAGTCTCGGTATTTTTTCTGCGGGCGGACGCATCCGCTGTATTACAATAAACTTATTGTTGCGAATTCTAAATCATCCGCCGCTGCGGCGACCCGGCCGGCTCGGGAACATGCTGCCTTACGCTGTTGTAATTAGACGTCGGTTCCGCGGACGCCGCACGCCGCGAGCCGCACGCCGCGCGCCGCACGCTGCGGACGGCCAGACGGGCGATTCCGCAAAAAGCGCTCAGCGAAACGAGGTTCTCATCGAATCGAATGATTTTGGACCGGGTGTATCGTAGGCTCGGAAAAAAGAATTGAAACGTTGAATGAAAGGATCTGTCGAATGTCGATATCGGGTCGTAATAAATATTCCGGGGAGCCGCGAGCAGTTTTTAGCAAAGTAAATTTGCTGCTAGTAGGCTAACGAGGTGAATCAACTCGCCGGTCGGCAGGCGGCCGGCGCTGCCATTGTCTATGTGGCGGGAGTGGCGGGTGTGGCGGGTGTAGCGAGTGCGGCGAGTGCGGCGAGCAGGAGTGAGTTACCGGGAACCTGTTGTGTTTGCACTCCCTTGTTCTAACACCGCGCGGGCCGCGCCGACAAACGTAACTAAACACCTTGTAAGTGTTAGATCGTGCGGCCGTAGGGTCACTTCAAACCTCATAACATCTTTTACTGGCGAGTATTTCGGCAATGATTGTAATTTACCGTAATAAGTTTAAGAAGCTTCTAACAAGATACTTAACATGTCCATGGATTGTACTTGACCATCTAGATATACTAAGTGGAGTACAAGACAGTTACTTGTTTTGTTTTAATAAAAGTTTACGGCAGCAACTCATTTGTCATCAAGTTATACCATGCATGTTTATGTGTCGGCTGTTTGCTTAAAGGAATATAATGTTCCGTAGTTGGAACTTGTTCGAGTAATACTTATTTACATGTATACCAATGATGGCACTTCATTGTTTTTCTTTAAAATTTATTGTGAATAGATATTTAGACAGATGCCACAGGGGACTTAGTTTACTGATAATAATAATAAAATATTTTTTTGTATCTAAACGTATTACTAACAAAAAAAAATATTTAGTGTAAAAAGTTAATAAAGAAATATTTGGCGTTTACGTTTATTATTATTATCATTTACGTTTCCTCAATTGATCACTTTAAAGTAAAGTTAGATAGGTCGGTAAGCGACAGCCCTAGCGCGATGTCTTTGGCCATTGTGTCTCGAGCGACGTCTCTCTCAACGCGTAAGGGCGTTACGACCGCGCCGCGCGATACAGTTAGGCCCTTTCGGAGGCGACACGGTCGTTACGTCGGTCGACTCGTCTCGGTACAGAAGGCCTCACGTAATGAGTGAAGATGTTATTGACAAAAGACTTCGACAAACATTTTAATAGCTCATCGGGAAGCACACTGAGACATTTTACGTCGACTCCTAACATTCATTCGAGACTCCGAGCGAGGGTCGTTGCCCAGTTTATTTGTTCCAATCGGGTTTCGATCGTTGGACCTTGTGAGCTGTTCCGTAGGGTTCTAATTTGAGAGTCGATTTATAATACCTTTAAAATTATTCTTAAACTTTATGCATGCGTTCATTTAATAATCCTAGTATCGGTTTCAGTACATCTCAACCGGCAGCAATTTAGACCAACCGTTTTAATACGTAGCGGTCCAAATGTGTATTGGTAAATTAATAGTAAGTAGGTGAGTTAGGACCAGTGCGCGGCGACGGGACGTGCCGCAAGACGCATGCCTCTGAAGAATATGTTTCAAAGCGCAAGAACGGATCTGGAGCGTTTAATATTATAGTTAACGACGAACAATCCTGCCAGTTTCACTGTTGAAATTGACCGGCGATTGCTCTCTCGTTCCAAACGCTGAATGAACCATATTTATTTAGTCACGTGGCACCGCCGCCGGCCACCGTCCGCCGTCCACCGTCCACTGAAGCGGCGGCGGTGGCGGCGGCCGCTGATTGCGACGCTCGCATACAAATCCTCAAAGAAACAATCGAGGGAAGCCCGCGGTCGTTAGCTCTTATCTAGCGGTGATTTATACTATAACAACATACGAGTGCGCGATACCATCTGCTGCTTGTACCTACCTACTCGCTCGGCGGAGTAGGGGCGTGAAGCTCGGCGCATACTGCGCGGGGTCCCAGCGACCTCCAAACACAAGCTTCCAAACGGAACGTCCAACGTTGGTCGTCCAATCCAAAACGACTAGAATATTCGGCAAATTGTAGCCACTTATCATACTTGCTACTTTTAAAGTCAGTAAAAATATAAGAATGTACAGTGATGTCATCGTGTGTCAGAGTTGGTTGAGTGAGCGTCATTCCTATGTCGGTAATTCGTGAGCGGCGCAGAGGTCGCTTCACCGTTGTTTTTTATAGTCGCCGGGAATTTTGGCGCCGTGCGCTTGCGGATAGTCCGCGGACACCGGTGAGGGAGGCTCGTCTAGGATCCCCTGAAATTTATTAAAATTTTGATGCATGCAGGAGGTCCGAGATTTATCAATTAAAATCGGATATGTTACCTATCGTACGTTTTCCTATACAACAAAAATCTAACATATTATAGCCGCATATAGCTAGTTCGCCGGTGTTACTCGCGGACGTGTCTAAGCGCCAAATGAATAATAAGCCGCGTAATTGTCAGATCGAAGGCGATAGCGGCGACACTGCTCACACTCGCCGACAGTCGTCGCCAGATCATCAGGAACGAAAGTTTGAACCTAAGAAGAAACTTAGTTCAAAATCATCTTTAACAGAAAAGTAGCTGAATTTTCTTCCATTATTAAGGAGTTTCTGGCAGAGTAACCACTTCATCCCGCAGCAAACCTGATGTAATACAAAATACCAGTACAATGATGTGTAACTGTTTTCTGCTGTTTGATATAATATGAGATGTGACGTGAAGGCAACCAACAGTACATGACATTATCGAAATGTTTCACATAATTCGTGCAGGTGCTATACCTATGGTTAGTTGGTCAATGGCGGAGTTTGCATTATTATTTGTGGTGTTACTCGCGTTATTTTTAGTTGACGAAGTCTACAATAGAAATCTATGATCTACAATATATATAATCTACAATAATAACAACACCAAGTAGTATTTGAAACTTTCAAGATACTGTATAAGTTGTGTTACGGAGCGGTATAAGTTGTAATGAGAATGACTAATAGTTTAGTGTTAAGTATCAGTTAAAAAAAACTCAATAACTCTACAACAGTTTCTTGGTTTAAGCAAGATGAATTTGGCAAGAGGAAAAAAGACTAGACTAGTTGGATTTTAAGGTTTTAGATCCTTACATATGAAATTAACGTTTTAATGGACAGTTCATTTGTGTAATTTGAATTTAGTGCTTCATTTGTTTTCGAACCGTTTGATTTCTCTTTGTCATCATTTTGTTCACAAAATGGAAAACTTAAAATATCGCGTTACTTTTGAAACATCAAACACGCATTGAGTGGTATCTTACATTACGCCGCCACTATACCTAACATCGATGCATTTTGTCCTTTTTAATTTTTTCTTTCACGTTCATCAATGTCATATTGTTACTTGTAATGAAAATGGAACCTGTACGATAATTGTAAATGCTCATTACAGAGGTTGAATCTAGGACATCAGGAGAAATCAAGTCCCAAGCGAAAGTTAACTTCGAAAAAGGTACGGGTGAGCGTTTCCTAACATCTGACCGGACGATTACGGCAGAGCTGTGTTATCAGCAAATGCAAAACATATTGTAAAAGCTAGCTGTTAAACAGCTGACACTGGACAATTGCTCTGGCCCACTGCTACTTTAGGACAGCGCCACACACGATGCTTCACGACAGATGATCGCTCAATTAGAGGAGCTTCGACTAGAGTGTTTTTGGCATCCTTAAAACATTAAGGACCTACTCTACTAGATTGCCATTCTTTTGTAATTAGGACTGCTTATGATGAGTAAATAAAAATTCAATTTGCATAAGGCATTACAATGGAATACATAAATGAAATTAATGAAAAACGTATCAAATATCAAAAGTGCCTACTGATTAAATAGGAAATTTTATATATTTTTTGTTTTACTTTTTCCATATTAAACGTTAATTTCATACGTAATACCTTAATAATTTGACCATGGGTCTCTTACTAGCGCGTTAACAATGACACTACACAGATGTGGCCAGCCGTTTAGTGTGATAGTAGCCCCTTAAGAGGCGTACTGTGTTATTATCACACTAAGTAGTAGCGTTCATTATAACACTATAACTAATGGGAAACAAAATTTTGTATACAACTTACTTAATGTAACCAAGCTTTCTTTAAACGTGTTAGTTAAAGCACATTGGAGCCCAGCTCAATTCTAAATGAAGTACAGATGTAACACGACCATAACATGATTCGTATCTATACATGTAAATAAAATTGGAGTGTCTCTATATAATATTGAAATAACCTCTTTTTACTACATTAATGTGAATATACATAGGGTAGATACTTCAAAATATTTTTTTTTTACAATTTTTGTGCGTCTGTCTGTTTGTTCGGGCTAATCACTGAAATGCCTGGACCGATTTTAACCGGACTATAATTGGCAGGTAGCTGATGATGAGTAACTAAAACAAAATAAAGTAAAACACTTTTTATTAAATTCCACGCGGACGAAGTCGCGAGTACAGCTTGTATATAATAGATTTGAGATAATTCCGTCATCATCAAACCGTACAAGTTCCATTTATAGCTTAATTTAGTGATTGTGAATATGAGTTATGTTGTGGGCTCGCGCAACCTCCGTCACCAGTGGCAGCAGCACACGGAGCCCACGAGTGTCTGGACATGGTCGTGCATCTATTAACGACTCCACTCGCACGGCAGTTCAAGCGTCGCTTGTATTTCAAACGCTCCTCTGTCTATCACGTCGCACGTACACGTGATTGACGAACGAAAGAATATTGCTGCATACATATTTAAACTGAAATCCAGACGAATCGACGCCTCGGCCGTAACGATATTTTATGTATGAATAAAAATCGTAGCTGGACTCGCAATGAATTTAAATGCGTTACCTAAACTGGTGAAACACTTGAGGAGTGTGATGTACTTTTTCAATATAATGAATGTGGTATGGTGTGGTATACGCTTGCATGGTGAGTGTGATCCGGGAGTAAGGCAGTGCCGCCGCCGAGACGAGCCAGACGTCTAAAGTACCTACTTAGTTTTTTAAAAGTTGCCATTAATCTGCAATGTTTGTTAGTTTGTTAATTTGTTTATTGGTGTCAAATCTCTCAAGTTGTATTACAAGTATTTTACCTATCTATCTATCAACCTTTAAAAGTCCACTGCTGGACATAGGCCTCCCCGAATTTGCACCACTCAGACCGTAAATTTCACCAGTAGGTACTTTCTCTAATTCTACTAATTTAAATTTTACCCTTTGCTTTAATTTCGATTACAATGTATTTTTGTGACAACTTGTATGATATTATTCAGGACTGTCTTTAGCCCTGGGCGCCCCTCAGTGGTGAAAAGTACAGTTGCAAAATTTATAGCACTTTAAAACGTGTTCTTAATTTATAAACTATAAATTTACCTCGAAGTAGTTTTATCAATTTTTCAAAGCCCCACTTCAAGCTTGGGCTTGAATCTAGAGAGCTAACATTTTCAGAAAGAGACGTAGTTAGGAGAGTTACCTTTTGAGATTTTATATTTCAGCACCTTCCCTGGTTTACTGATTTAGGTGCTATTTCATTAAAACATCTGAAGCACTTATAAATGTTCTAAATCAGTAAAATTTGATGGGCAGACTACGATTCGTACACAAAGAACAAACAGGTATTTTTTTCTTTAGGTCTTATTTTTCTTTTCTTTGTTTTATTATTGCTATTTTATGTTATGTGGGTGAAAAAATGTAAATTAAACTCATACAATAATTAAGCTTGACCAAGTAAATGGATATCCCATATAAACCTACAAAAAACCTAATAAAAGAAATAAAATCCTAACTGTGCATAGTCTCTCTACAAAACCATTAAAGGAGTTTGGTTTTCACTGGTTACTACTAGGTTTATGTTTGGATGTACATGAGCACGAGTACTGCAAGAGATGGCAATCGCTGTCATCACCGGAGGTACCTACTCAGTCCTGCGAGAAGCTGATGAGAGAGACGCGCGCGCGATGCCGCCGCGATAGCGCGTCCCGGCGCGGCCCTGGGAACGGTGGGAGCCGAGGACCACCTCCATTATTACAAGTTGGTGAGTGTTGTCCTCACCGCACTCTTATGTGCAAGCATAATCACTCAATAACATGACTTATGTTAGGGGCTAGATCTAGGATATTTTTCATCCCGGAAAATGTAATAAATTTTTACGCAATAACGCGTATAAGGTGAGTAGGTACGTATGTTCTTTTTAAAAGTTTGGTAATTTGACATACTAACTAAAATAAACCGCCTACTACTAATCTAACTGAACAACATTAATAAACTAAAGCAACTGGGCTAAGTGACCAATGTTTTGGTTACAGGTACTTATGGGTTTACTGAAGCGAAGCGATGATGTAAAGCACGGATGTAAATACATGAACGTTTGTCATTCACACGACGCAGTGGATTAGGTGTGGGCTAAATTTGAGCCCGAGCACAACAATGCAACTGTAGCGACATAAAGCGAACGTGTAGGTACAGTGAACGATGCTACAGAGCGCATAGTAACAAGACAGAGCAGTCTCGTGTCATGGCAAGAGATGGTATCGTTTGCAAATGATTCACGGATATGTCATGAGCGCATCAACATTCATTATATCAGGAAAAGAAGCATGTCGGGCTGCGGGATCACGAGCGCGGGTGTGCGGCGCCGGCGTCGTCGCCGTCCGCCGGCCGCGAGTTCTGTCACGCGGGGACGACACGGCCCGAATGTGGCCGCCTCGCATATTAGCTCGTAGCGAATTCTCACGTCGACAGCGGTTAGCGCGAACCGCACCGTTAATCAATCGCGGACCGTGGGAGAGGCGGCCGCCACGTGCGCCTCCGCCCCCCGCCGCCGTGCCCCCCCTCTCTCTCCTCGCACGGAAGCCGTCGACCTTACGACCCACGCCATTCGTCATGTTTTCCTCCGACTCCACGTCGGCCTTCGTCCTGACGTCTCATCAGCCCTGCGCTTCGAACGGTAAAACTGACTATTTTTAGGTCGATTTCGTTTTGATGGACGCTCCTCGGACGACAGCGACGCGCGGGCGCAGGCATTCTGCGCGGGCGCGAAATACGAAACAATGGCGGTTTAAAATACAATGAGTGCGCCCTAAAATACATAACTTCAGCGACATTCCCGTCACGACCGCGCGCTTACCTTTTTCGACTATTTTGTTCGTGGCTCCGGCGTAGGAGAGGGAGCCGATCACGAACGACCTCTCCTTATTAATAACGTGGTTTGAATTGGAAATTCTGTTCCAAAATGATAACCGATCGTCCTCCACCGTCGCACCCACGTATCATTAAAAATTACCTAGAAGGGAATCCGTACGCATTTCCCTTCCCTTAGCATGCATCGCGGCACCGAACATCTCGAGCATATTAGATGCGGTCGTGATCGGAGCGGTGGCGATGGACGCGAGGAGCACTAATTGCTGATCGCAATTCAGCGTGACGGCGCGGAGACACGACCGCGGCCGTGGCCGGCACATCCCTAGCCTAATTGTCGCGGTCGCAGCCGCTTAGCATACATTACAATGGAAATCAGCCATTCCGCCGATGTCTTAGTTCTCGGCCCGAGACCCGCCCCGGATCCCGCCGAAATGCGTCTTAAGACCCGCGGGCTTAGAGCGGTATTGAGACGTCGGCGCTGGCGGCGGTTGCGTCGCGGCCGGCGCGCGCCGGGGGATACTGGTCGGCGAGTGGATAGGCAAATTGTCTAATTAGTGTTGCGGTGACCGGGAGCCGCGCGGTGTCTTAATAAGAATTATATGCAAATCCCAATTCCGGGCGAGTGGTATACTGCGTATTGTGTATTGTGGTGTCGCAGCGGTGCCGCGGCGCGATTACCGGCCGTGTGTATGGCGCGCTCGTCGCCTGCCGATGTTCCATGGCTTGTTTAGAGGTGATTTAGAACCGACGATACATACTAATGTCCCCGAGTTTATCCTGCTATTTTCATCTAAAACGATCACTATTATATGAGTTCGGTGAAAACCGATATCCCACGCACACTAACGCGGTTACAAAGTATCCAGTTTTCTGAATAAAACATAAGTATGAAAAAGTAGTGGAGTTTGGCACAAGGAGGTAACCCCGATGACAAAATACTAAAACCGCTTTGAGAAGAAAATGTAGGAGTCGGTTCATCGATACCCATATTTACTCTATAGATGTATTTCATGTTTAGCTGTAATACACCTAATTATATTACCTACTTTTGAAATTAAGTACACTTTTATCTTATAATATTGTAGGTCGTTAGAAGATTTGTTTGATTGGATTTGTGAATTATTATAATTATCAATAGTATTAGTAATTAATAGTCTTACTTTTTTATTATCTGTCCCTGAAGTCTACCTCCAGGCTACCACCGCCTCGCTTGAGTGTGTCGAGGAATGACTCGTCTAGTTCCGGCTGGGGGCTTTCTAAAGCCAGTTCTTTCCAACTTAGTTTTCGTTTCTTTCTTGCTGATTTCCATGAGCAGCTATTACCACTTACCATCGGGCGGCTCGTCTGTCCGTTTGTCGGCTACGTATTCGTTACAAGGTTTTATTTATTCTTGCTACCTGACACAATGTCTTTTATACTTTTTGAGAATTCTCGGCTTCGTTGGTAAACTGCCAAGTGCCAGCACTTCTACAATGTATTATAAAGTCTACATCAGATCCTGCTACGTAATCGTTCGAGCATACGGAATCCGCCGCTCGTGCGACTACATCAGATCCCATACGGCTGTATCATTACGTCCATATAAGTCCCAATCTTATGTACGTCCTCGTCTGCGTGCTGGCAGTGGCCGCGGCCGAGTCGCTTCCTGTCGCCGTGCCTCCCTTATCTGCGCCATCCCGCCATCCCGGGCCGGATACGCCTTACGTGACGTCACGTCACGTGCTCGCGCGCTGCATACGATCCGACACTTTTTGTTTCTGGCTCGTGTGGTTCACCGAGGCTGAAGTTCAACACACTGCCGGTATAGAATGTCGACTGTTACTATTATTGGAGTATCTACGCAGGTAGTGCTGCAGATGATGCTGATTCTCGGCTCCAAGTCATCAGACGGCGTCCTTGTCGATTACTAGCGCGGAGTAAGGATTATACCGTGAAACAGTGTTCCAGTAATGGTAGATGTTTTGCTTTATAAAAGCGGTGTGGTGATGTATATGATGCTGTGAACTAATTGCATACATGACGTTATCAGGATGCTCCAATTAGACTGGGTATACTGTAGCCGTAATGTCAGTGCACATCACTCAGCGCAGAGTGCTAGTTTTCTATTATTAATCAACATCATTTCACTGCAAGTAAAATGTTTATTCTCTGAATTCAATAAAAGTCAAAAAGAACTTAAAATTCAGCATCAAAATTCAGCAGCGCGAACCTCAACTTACCAGCATCTTCTGGATTAATGCCGTTTTTCAGATCTGCAGTAAGTATTCCGCAGATTGTTATGCGTGACGCACGCAGGGAACTCGATGTCAGCGATTTTACTGAGGATCGCATTCCTGTCGAGGATGAGTTTTTGTGCGAAGTCCCGCCGATATCATTTCGATCATTCGACGATCGAGAATGTCTTCTCACGATACGATCGATGTTTGAGAGCGATCAGCATCTGCTATAATTGGCTGGTACGCTTCAAACACGTGTAGTGCTTTAGGGTTGCCTAGACAAAACGGAACTCTTGTAGTTTTATAATGTTCGTCCGACTGTCTGCCCACCCGTCCGTCCGTCCGTGTCCCCGCAGGGCGCAGAGTAGCGAAGAAACAAATACTACTGTACAAGTAGAATTTGGAAAATCAATCACAATGATAAAACGTTAAAATAAAAAAAAATACTGGAGTAGTCAACAAACCTCCCTCCACTAGGTGAATGGTCTGTGTTGAACGTGCGAAAAAACCAACACGGAAATAGTGTATGTGATGAGATCTAAACTAAACGTGTTACTTACTTACTTACTTAGTGTTGCAAAATATCGATTGCATCCATTCAGAACTAGAGAATCTTAAATTGCGGGTGATAAATAATTAAATGACCGAGAAACGGCCGTATGGTTCACATGATGGTGAGTGATCACCATCGGCCATAAATATTGGTAACAATACAGGCATCCCTAGTGCGTTGCCGACTGATTAAAGCGGGGATCACCTACACTGCGTCCGAACCATGTAAAAATATGTCACAGTCGACGTCGGAAGAAGGTTGATAGCCAGCCAGACGGTAAAGCGTTATCACCGTACACGAGTACAATGGAAATTAAATTGTGTGAAACCGATCCCGGCGACCTGCAGCTGGTTGGGCCTGGCTTAGTCTCTACAAAAATTCAATATAAATGGAGCCTGGTACACCTCATATTTTATTTTGAATACTCATCAAACTGAATCACTTGAACAATCTCATGATTCTACGTCATTTATTGTAAAACATTTTTCTTTTGTTAGGTACCACGCATGTCTTAAGGTATATATCAACGATTATTACACCGTAGACTAATAATCAGTTACAGAGGAACATATGTTAATTCGTAACAAAAACCAGTTCACAGACCATAAAAAAATTGCAAAAGAAAAAAATATTAAATAATAATATAAGAAATATCCGACTTCACTATCAAAGCCTTACTGTTTTACCTACAAAATTTCACATCCTTGGATACAGTTTGTAATTTAGACGACAGAGATTTTAAATGAAAAATATGAATCAATTGTTACTTTAGAATCATTATAAATTATAATGATATCGATATGTTGAAAGTTGTTTGAATCACTTGCTTGTAATTTGTTATAAGTTTATTCACACCGAGATAATGTGTGTTGGATAAATCGATTTGTGTTTACTAACACGAGATTATGATATACTTAATTGCAATTAGTCGGGGTCGGGTGACACCATTACTGTCCCAGCACCTTTTGAGACGATATTAACGAACGCGATGAATAAAATCGTCATCCATTACGACAGGGTATTCGAATATTGAACTGTTAACATTATAATTATTTACATAAGTATTGTATGAATACAGATTTATATTAAAACTATGCTAACGTGAGTTGAGTTGTTAATCGATTTTATTTATAAGCTGATTGAAAAAGATTCGTTCTGATGCAACTCTAGTCCGTGATACCTGCATACTTGAATGGGCATTATGTAGATATAAAATTGTGTTTAACACTATGTTATTTGAACAAGTAATTTAGAAATATTGAAGATATTTTTTTTGAAAACTGAGTGAAATTTTGGAATTTTTCCTTAGAATTTATACTCATATTATAAATGTGAAAGTAACGTTGTCTGCCTTCTTTCATGTTTAATTTGATTGAAAATTAAATGTAAATTTAACACGGATATATTATGAGACCAGGACATAGAATAGTTTTTCTTCTCAAATTAACCCTTAAATAATGAATAGGGCAAGAAATCAAATATTTCTCCAATAAAGGATATGAAACTAATCATAAACGAAAATTTTAAATGTTGCCGTGGCGCCAGTTATTCAATGTTATAAGCAATTACTAAAGTCATATATAATTTTAGATCTGGAACACTGAGGGATCAGTCAAATTATTAGAGATTTTGAATTGTCATCATAGTGTAAGTGATTCAATGTGATGCGCATTTACTAAAGGCACAGGTATACAAATGTATGTTTTGAAATATCTGATAAATTTGACCATTGAGTGGGTAAAGTAAGAAAACACAAAGTTTATAAAAAATACTTTAATTGTAACAAGTATTTCGTACATAAGCAAATTGTAAATGTAAGAATCATTTCATAGTATGACACATTTTTTTTAAACGCGGTTGTAACGTGCAGTCGGGCTGCTTTAATTATCCGTAGATATTGTTTTCTAAGTAAACTAAACGACATTTTTCCCGAAGAGAAGGGAGAACCGGTTTTCTACTATTAATGTATTTTTTTATTGCTATAAAACATTTTTTGTAATTGTAAACTGTATAATTGTACAGTGCGTCTTTGTAGAAACCTTAACAAATAAATAATACAAAAGAGCCATTAACTAGATTTATTGAATTTATTATACAGTTTTATGACTAGCATACACGTGTATGTGTGAAAATAAGATAGTTATTTGTAATAATTAATAATGCAAAAAAGTTAAACAGTACATTTTTAAATAAATAAAATAAATAAATCCATTTATATTCAAGAAACCATTTTCATAGTTGTCAATTATTGTGAAACAAAAAATATAGTTGGGTATATTGGATTGTTTTCCTTACGATGTGCGATCTAAGGTGATCAGTTGTCACATTCTTCTACGAAGATATCAGATATATTAAATAATATCCGTATTAGTTATTGTTGTTGTGTTAGGCTTAATAGCTTCTTCGGCTAAATACATGACCATTTTTTTATATCACTTGTAAAAATAACGAGAGACATCTCCAGGCACTACTTCAAGTTGCGTCACTCTCCGACTCGGTCGGTTCCGTCACATGCCGGCCATGCCGTGACTATACACCCGGCAACTCCATCATAATATTGCTTCATACGGCGACGAAGATTAATCTTATATCCTGTATAGTTCTGTATATCCAGATCTATCTCTGAAACGGGTACGCCTACAATAGATCAAATATGGTTGCAGTGACCTTTGGGACCTGTGTGCCCGAACATCAAATAATAATTAATAATAAGTGAGATTCTTCTGCCCTGGAGGACAAAGTTCCGTGAACCCAAGAAAATCTTTCGATAGGAGATACCTACGTGTATCTCCTTTACGTTCTAGATATTCCCAGCTGTTAACATTCACGTCAGAATTAGGAATATTAAAACAGCTTGCAACAAGCAACTTGGAGATTGATACACTTGCTTACATAAAATATAGTCAATGAAGGTGTTAAAGGTTTGTAAAGCCCACCGGCGGTCATACTATTGGTACACGAGAACGGCCCAAACTTGGTACCAAGATTATTATGTATAATTTAGATAATTATGACCAGTCCATGACCAAAATCGTAAATTCTCTCCTATTACGTTGTGCAGGAAACTGATGAACCCCGGGCGTACTAAACCGAGCGCGACTCAGCGCCGCGCGTGCGCACCGCGCCCGCCGTGTCTTGATCCTGACACTGCTTCAATATATTCCTTAATAACCGTTTTACTCGATAACGAAGTTCTAATGAAAATGCTATCGTAGTGTGCTAGTGTCAAACTTACTTCTTTCTCGGACATTGTGAAGTTATTAACAAACTCGAACGACGGTATTCATTAATAATTCTAGATTACTTTGTTTAGAAATATCAGAAGTAGTTAACCAAGAAGTAATTTATACATTTGCAGCACTGTTAGTGCCACGCGGTAGATGTGAAAAAATGACATATAGTGTAGACCAACTAGACGAGATAAACATATAAAATTGAAACTTATACAAATATCGACTTTAAATCCTAGTCAGCTAAGATTATTTTTAATTGAAAAAAATATGTAAAATAATAAAAAAATAACTGAAGGCAATAATGTTAAGTTTTTAATCCTAAAACATGTAACATGAATCTTATCTCGTGTCGTTGGCTGGAGCTTAGACCTAACATTAATGTATACGTCCAAAACTCCAAATATCAAGAGCGTTGGCGCCACGCGCGGAGTCCGGGCGCAGAGTCACACACGTACGGGACGTGGCTTCCTGGCTGCTACGACCGAGCCGCGGCGGCTGGGAAACGGTTTGGGGTATCACTTGGAGCTCTCGATATCCACGTAACAATACAGAAGTAGCAATGTTCGATCTTCTGTTAAATGATCCCGACTCTCCGTTCCCACTGTAGCTGTAGACCACTAGATTGACAGCACGAAGTAAACAAAAGTGGTTGTATCGTTTCCAACGACACGTGCAAGTGCTCGGTATTAATTCGAATGCATTGAGATGCAAGATAACGCAACTGCAATTCCAGGGTTATCTTAAAATTAGCAATAAACTTGATATCATTCTGATTGGATTAGCATAATAGATGTAGGTAGTTGGCGTGCGTCAGGGCACGATGCGAACAACGTGTCATTTAAATAAGTCAAGCTAACTTCTACATATTACTTTTTATAAATACCTACTTTCAACTACTCCACTTGTATTTTTATTTCATTATCGTATTAAAACAATGTCAAAACAATAGAAAAATACTGAACGATCTCGCTTTTAATTGCTCAGGTTAGGTTAGTGATTGCTTCTTGGCAACCGCAGGAAATAATTGGAGAAGCGCTAACAAACTGTTAACTTGGAATTTTTCAGCGTCTCTTGCGGTACGGGAATGTATTTCTTTATCTGTTGATGGTGACTAAGATCATTCTGTTAGATCATTTACAGCCTGATAAAGCAAGTTAGTTGCCAACATTAGTCACCTCCCGATTCTTTGAATTACATATTGTGATTATATGTAATTCAAAATGTTATTTATAAAAAATCAGTATTCGATGAGAAAATATGATTCAAGAAAATGTGATTAGACAATATAAGTAAGTATAGTAATAAATAATATAAGTTTCGAAAAAACAATCTCATTATCCAGTTATTCAGATATCATTTTAAGTGCCCGTTGAGATATTAGATTTCAATTTTTAACTAAATTTATTCGTTGGCTTAACGATGTCCGATTCCTTAACGCGAGACAAAAACGTCAACATGTTTAAAAGTTCAGCTTGATTAGTTCGACGAGCAGCCGTTAGATGTCGCCTAAAAACGTCACAGTTTTTGTAGCCACCTGGCATGCATTAGCATTGTATTGTAATGTTGAAATGTAAAGCGTCGCGGGCCGGCAGTTAGGCGCAAAAAACAGATCCGAACGCACTCCGAGCGATGGACGCAAATTAATGAATTATTTAGCGCATCCGCTCGCGTGGCGTCCACTGCGCCCGCGCAGGCTTCTCGCACGTCGATTGTATTTGGAATTGGAACGTCATTGCACGCATGCATATCGACACTTACAAATAAAATTACAAATCATATTGAACAAACTTAATTGAATTTACAAAGAGATACAGCTGAAATCCAAGAAGATCATAAGAGATAATTAACTAATAGATCAATCTTTACTCTAGATGAGTAGAAAATTTTAAAATATAGTAATGAACTGTATTTTTTTTTTAATTTTTTCACCGCATCAAAATTTACTACACAAACTAAAAATAACTAAAACGCGAATAGAGAGAGATTTACATACTGGAGTGGTTTATAATAGGCATTTAAAGAACATTAATAGTAAACATATTGAGCATTATAAAAACAATTAGTTTATCGACATACAGATGCTGACGGACAATGGAACAGCTTATTGATATTCAAAAAGTAAACTTTGTATTATAATTTATATAATTACTTGTACCTACAGCGCTGCGCAGAGTGCTTATATTACCAATGTTGTAATTGAGTCATTAATATTATTACTGGCTTTATCTTTCCATGAAACAGACAGACAGATTGCTTGAGCCTCCGTCACTCCATTTATTTATTTATTTGTTTAAAGTTATCTAGAACGGACATCAAGTCCAATTACACTAACTATCTCATATTAGATACATAAGTCAAAACAAAAAATACACAAAATTAATTAAAAACATCATAAAAATAATAATAATAACTTAAATATCTATCTCTAACAAATATTAATAATAAAATAAATTCAATTAACAATAATAATATTAACACATACCATGAGATCAGCTATTAATAAATTCATTGGAATAAAAAATTGGTACTCGTATTGTTCAGAGGGTTTCACTGAACTGCAAACACACACTCGCGACAGCTTTTCATCCATCGGCAAACATGTCGAAGTTTTCTTGCTGTGGGCTAGAGATTCACTACGTTGTTTGTTTCTACACCACTATCAAGAAGTGCTGCTAGCGCTCCGGTTCTCCAGCCGGAGAAGCATTCGTGTTACAAGGTGTATGGTCGCAAGATGAAAGTGTTCACCGGGCGGTGTTCAGTGGGTAGGTGCCCGGGCGAGTCCCACAAAACCAAACCAGCAATGAACATTCACCGCTTCCCTCCTGTATGGAGGATAGTCAAATTCCCTTCGTCTTGACGCAAATGAAAGTTCCTGATGTCTTTGGGGGATAGTGACCACTTACTACGGGGTAACTTATACCTACGTCCTTTTGTTGTCTATGTACGAAATTAAGTAAAAAAATAGTGTATATGTAACTGACTTTTTTATAGATTTGTACATAACTTATTGCATTTGTCCATACTCCATAATATATATACATCTTACTCAAGAAAAAAAATATCATGTACATGTTTATTGTCATAGAGTCGTTGGGTGACTCTATTATATTAAAATGCGATTATTAATCATCCACTATTATTATTATTAATTAAATGACGCTGTCATCGTGGAAGCCATGTCATGTAATATTATAATATAATTTGCAATTTTTATAAACAAAACTACCGTGCCGTGCCGTGTCGTACCGTGCCGTACTAACATACTAACACGACTACTGAGTTCAGCTTAGATATTTATACGATACCATTAATTTTAACAGAGACAAAACTAATGTAAATATTAACATCGGGCAAACTTTATTTATTTTCCAAACGACAGCCACATCGAAAAGATAAACAAAAAATTGGTTTCTTATTCTGATTATACGAAATGGGCGACGGAATAGTTAAGTGTGAACACGGTTTTATTTAGTGGCAATTGTAATAAATTTAAATAAATCCATGTGGACGGCAGCTCCGCCGCTCATTACTATGGAACTATTAAATATTGTTGTCTTCAGCCACCGTATACGTTCGGTCACCCAAAAAATGTGAGCAGCGGGGCCTTCGCGAGTGGCCCTTACGGCCGGGGCATACGGCCCGGTGTCGCGTGGCCCGGCGCGACCCCGGCGCGCTCCGTGATGGATTTCGGCTTCGAGGCGAGCAATGATTGACGCGAGCGATCGCATCTGAATAATGGCGACGCTGGCGTAACGTTTTCATGAATCGCATGAATATCTTACGCCCTATCTTGCCTACTCTCATTCATTTTTTGCTCCGACAAACAGATGGCTCGATACATACCTATAAGGTACTCGCCCCTACATTGTAGTGTGTATATTTAATGAGCTTGTCGCAATTCATGGTTTTAGCCATTAAAACATATTGTAGT
>DWPA01001130.1:0-19938 GCA_018251375.1 Calpodes ethlius
GAAAAAACAGTAAAATTGTATTTAATTTTTCAGTATATTATACCTGTTGTGTGTATTCTTGATTATTTCCAAGCATATGTGTTTTGGCTACACTCTGTATTCTTCTATTTTTAAATGCATCACTATTAAGTGCAATCTCAACTATAATATAATAACATTGGTCACAATATTAATACAAAATTATTTAAATTTATTAAAATTCATCATTTCAGACATATGACATTTAGTGATGATGGCACCACATTGCTCGGCTGCGGAAATGATGGGTTACATGTTATTGGATGGGAACCCGCAAGGGTGCTCGATACAGTACCGGGGCATTGGGGGCAAATTCATGACATGACAGTTGCCCAAACACAGCTTGTGAGTTCATTCAAACTTTTGAATTATCTTAGTTACAAATAAACAATAATTCAGATGACAATATTACAATTATTATATATGACTTATAATCAGCGAAATGATACAGTTTCATCATGTGGCATGGTTTCAAACATGTAAAGTATTACATTAAATATTAAGTATAATATTCTGCAATTCAATTGTAATTGTTTTGTGGAAGAAAAAGATTATGAGGATACTTACATACCTGATAAATTTATACTGTTTTTAAGAAATATGTGGAATCTGCCAACATACATGAAAATTTTTATCACACTCACACAGAGGAAACCCACTCCCGATACCATAACAGTATAAGGGTTGTCATGGTCATAACGGACAGGTGTTTTCTCAATTTTCACTTAATCTACTTAACGTTGTATCATCAAGTAAGATTGTAGTTAATTATTGTCATTAATGGTGTGTTTTTTTTTTCAGATTGCTGCATCTTTCCACTCAACCTATGTAGTGTTATCAGTTGTTGATCTCAATAAAGTTCATCCCTTTGGTGGGCCACCTCCAATCGCGACCCCCATTGTCAGAGATTTATCTCCATTCCAAAAAGGCCATACAGTTCGCAAAAGTTTTTCTAAAGAAAAACCACCTAAAGAAGGTAAGTGTAACAATGATGTCTCTAATATAACTGCAGAAATAGGGTATTGGTAATGTACTATATTAGCAGTCTACTGCGGGATCTCTCCTAGAAAGCAAAGAGGCCTGCACCATACCACTATACTGCTCCAGTAGTAAGAAAATTTAAAGTTACTATGCCAAAGGCATATGACAGGGCTTAACAACTACTTAGAAAACAAATAGTAAGTTATTTGTAGATAAAATTTACCTATGTTTACTAATACTTTCATTCTAATCATTTGCATTCATACAAAGTTTGGGGTATAACCCACACAATGATCTGCTGATTCATCAATGTATTTTGTTGATTGATTGAATTGATTATTGTATACCAGAATTGTTCACAATATTTATGCCGTTTAATATATATAGATACCCTTAGAAGTATTCTTAGTGGCATATCAACTTATGATAATATCTCCATCAGACATGGGTTCATGTATCGATCCGCACAATATAAAGAACGTAGACAATAACTTTTAAAACTTAAAACATTTTTGGTACACTCAATTATAATTTTTCAGTAATGCATAAGCCGACTATCATCGACGAAAAAACGGCAGAGGAATCTACGTCGGGGACGGAAGCGGATGAGGATTCAGGTGCTGTTATACCCAATATTAATGACTACACTGAAATTTTCCGCCCTTCTAGAGCATGTAAGTAGGGGCTTTGGCCAATATCACAGGTGTATTTATTTACTTCCCAAATGTTTGTTATTGTAAGTGAAGTACTTATCTTTAAATATTATTTACAGTAACTAGGACGCCCCCACCGGCTACCAGTTTATCTTCTGAAGACTATTCAATAACAGGTGATTATTATCTTATTATGAGTTAAATTTTACATTAATGTTCTGCATGTTGTGCATTTTATCGTAACGTTATTAAAACTAGAATGGATGTCACTAAGTTTCATTGACTTCGCATCTAATAAGTTCATAACAAGGTAAATAAAATAAATTGAGTTGGCGCCAAGAATGAAAAGTTGAATTTGATAAATAATGACTTTTTATTAATTCAGTAACAGAACCGTCGGCAAGGCTGGAGAGTGGTGTGGGGACCTCGCTACGCGAACTGATGCTGGACGAGGCGCCGCCGCGGCCCCCACCGCAGCCTTCGCCCCCGCAGCGCCAACGCCCCGACCATTACTCGCGGATCCCCACCTCTAAAGAACACTATGCCGTACTCGAGAAGAAATCTGAACTATACACCAGTAAGTTATATTAAAATTTGCTTAACATCACATTGAGAATTTCATGGTGGAGTAACAAAAAGTTAATTCAGTCATATATGTTTGTACAATTCACAATTTGATTATTTGGATTGACTGTTGTGTTTGAATTATTATTATTGTGTGTAGTGTTAAGAGGAGAGTTGTTCTATTGAAAAATTATATTGATTGGTTTAAAAACTAAACTTACAACAATTACTTTTTGTTTTAATTGCAAAAGTTATTTTTAATGTGGTACATGCATAGGATTGTAAAACATCATTCAGATTATTCTTCAATATGGTCAATATATTGCTTTTCACTGTTGCTTTATTGGTGGGCATTGGTGGTGCCTAAATTATTCGGTTTGAAGCTTTCGTTTTGGAATAAAATTCATTATTTGGGCTTAGAGATGTTGCGTTTTCCACTCTCAAAAAATATATTTTTTGTAATACAGAGTTCCTACTAAGAATTTTGATTTGTGCATCGGGGCAATTTCAACAGTGTACACATTCAGATTAATTAATTTCAACTGATCGCAAATATAAAAGATATATCAGTCGTAAGATTCCGACGTAAAAACGTAAAATTAATTATTACTAAGTAGGAGAGAAAAATCGGATAGCCGCGAGAACTTACTTATATTTTAAGGGACAATATATGTTGGATGAGATATTACTAGTATGTACATTGAAGGTATGCATATCTTCTAGCTTGAGCCGACGGCAAATTTACAGATATAACAGCTTATTTTTCTTAGTTTTAGTGTTGAATTTTATATTGGTTTTATACAATAGTTTCAAAAAGCCGTCGGCGCGAGCTGCTTGTTATGTATACCTTCAAAGTGTATATAAATATGTACTACTTCATCCAACATATTTTTACTTTTAAAAATAAATAAGTTTCGGCAGCTTTTGAATCTTGCACTACATTAAAAGAAATACTTATATATAATAATTTTGATACGGGAAGTCTCCCAATCTCTACTTAATTTTGCTGCTACAATTTTGGCTAAAAACCCGAATCCAGTAGTGGGAAGTTAATAAGTATTACAGCTGTTACCTCAATGCACAATATTAATATTCCAGTATGGTTTTATTGCATAGTAATAAAGATGTGTGTTAGAAGGCTTGCTTGACGTTGGGTTATACAGTGGCTTAATGCTTAACAGGAATAATGGACGGCAATAAGGAAGAGGTGTCGTTCCCAGCGACGGACGCACCTGCCAACGAATTCGCTTCTAACGCTCTAACAACGACTACGCTTAACCGACACAATTCATACAAAGAGACTAAATCATCGTCCGATATTCGTGAGTTATATTTCATAGTCCCCGCTTATTAATGTTAAGTGATATTCATGTGTGTGTGTCACGTTTATAAGTGTGTATGTGTGTTTATGTGTTAGTCAACCCTTTAGTTATGTAGCCAGTCTAATAGGTAGCTAGTTTACATATATTTATTTAAAATATATTATATGAATTTTATTAACATTTTATAATAATTATATACAGAAATGTTTAGATTTATGTTTACTAAAAGTGAATAATAAGCGAAAATTAATCATGTTAAGAATGAATATGATTTGCTCAAATATACTTTTTTATATTATTATATTCCTTTCATTTTGAGGTTCATAGGACAAATATGTAAAACATAACATATACCATTTTTTGCTTAATTAAAATATATAGATATAGTAAATCACTGGTTATGGGCTAGAGGCTCAAATAAAAAGGAGCTAAATCCCTGTTATTATTTATAAATAATGTTGTCATACAATTTTGTTTCAGCAACTAATAACTTACGACCAAGTAATAGTGAAATATCGCTGGGCCCCCCCTCGCTAGGACCTCGGTCGTTGTCGTTTACAAGAACGTCTAGCCAGAACACAAGGTAAAGCTTGATGTTGTTATTCTATATTTTGATTTATGCACAACAATACATAAATTCTGAATAGAGATAGATACCTGTATAATAAAATGTAAATAGCCGCAAAACGAGCCGACAATCCACCTGATGGTAAGTGGCTACCGTCAGCAACAAACCAAAAAGCCTGGTCAGGAAGATGGGAAAAGAAAATACCAACTGGCACAAGCCTATAGCCTATATAAAGAGTTGTTTGACAGCTGACTCGAACAAGAGGGTGATACATCCAGGCGGGTTACAAAGAAACATAATAAATAAAGTTGTTGTTAATATGCCTTATATATGCTGTAACACCGAGCGGGTTGACTTCTGTCTTCTTTTATGACACTCATATTTGCGTGTATGGGATTTGGGTCAGAATTTTAAGGTGCACCTGTTTAGTTAAAAGTATTATAAAATGCTTTTCACATTTTCAGAAGGCGAGTAGACAGTGTGGGACGAGAAAACGTAACGGTAACACGTAGTGTGGAGACTGCCAACACCGAGCCTGAACCGGAGTTCGTCCCGTACGCCATCGACAGGCCCGTCGGACTAGATTTGGACGAATTCCTACCCGTGAGTAGTGGTTGCATACTAATATTACCCACTATCCATCCTAATATTGTAAAAGCTTCTAAATATTATAGATCAATTCTTAAGAGTGTTTGAGGATGTTAATGTTTTTAGTGACTAACGGAGAGTAAAGATGACCCTTCTTATTTGATTGTGGATAAAAATAGGCTAAACGTGTATAATCCATTGAATGACTATCGATGTAATATTTAAATTATGTTAAACTTACCATTGATACACTTGTCGCAGAAGGAGAACTTTAAAATAATAAAATGTTTCATTGGATACATAATTGGAATAAAATACTTTACCTATATTATGTATTTAGGTATATAAATTAACAACACAAATAAATAAATGACGTGTTTACATCACATAACATCAAATGATAACAGGCATGAGCTTTTATAGTACAATAAATTCAACATGTCCCCCATTTTTTATGTTACATATTTTTTTTGTTTGCAAAGTTCGATATGGGATTAGGTTTTTTTATTATTTAAATATTATTTAATTTGAAAGTGCTTCAATGTATCTCGTTATTTCAGCGTGGGGGCGTGGGCGGGGCACGCGGCACGCGTTGCGGCGGCGCAGCGCCCAGCGAGCAGGAAGTGCTGGGGGTCATGATGCGAGGACACGACTCCATGATGGCCGTTCTGTGCGCACGGCAGAGAGCCCTGCAGGTATTTTGTGAACTCTGGGTTTTTTTTTAAGTTTAAATTAAAATTTGAAAATACCGAGCAACTGAGCTGAGACTAGAGAAAGTTTGTAATAACAGGTTAAGAGTCCACTTTGTAAATACTACATCAGATCCTCGCAATCAAATTGAAAATGGCATAATGATTTGTTGTCTATGGATATCAATTTATGTGCAAAACTTCAAAAAATCTGTTTAATAATAAAGCTTTCCAAAAATTTGATCAAGTTTGGATCGAGTTGTAGCCACTAAATATCTAAGATTTTACTAACAATAATTATTAATTATCAACATTTTGTGATATTCGTATATCCACTAACAAAATTAAAATATTAATATGATATTGTTTGTTGCAGATATTCCATTCCGTACGCATAAATAAGAATTTGAAGACTGCTTTAGAATCTGTGATTGCACTGGAAGATACATCAGTGATCTTGGATATTTTAAATGTCATGGCACATAAACCGTAAGTCATTATATTTTATCTTGTGTACGATAAATAATATTCTATTGTATTATGTTAATACAATGAACATTATTACTATTTCACGACTGTAACTTTTAACTTGAATTGATTATGTACTTCTTTATACCTTTAATACTTTGTCTGGAGTAACAAAAAATATAGGTATACAACTCAAAATCATTATGGGTACGAAACTTTATAATTATTTTCAGATCTCTGTGGAACTTGGACATTTGTCTCTTGATGCTGCCCAAAATTTATGAGTTATTACAAAGTAAATATGAATCGTAAGTACTCAGTTTTTGTTATATTTTTAAATATTACTAAAAGTATCATCTATATCATCAGCCATAGTTAGGCACAGACACGGGGAGTCGAGGACTCACTTATGCTTGTCTTTTCGTTTAACTTTTTTATATTATTATTATAGCATATTGTAAAAATACTGTCATGCCAGCACAATCTTTCAACCAACTGAAAATTTTTTCTACGAACTGGGAGATGTTGGAAGTGTTTTGAAGTATTATAATATTCATATACATACATGTTGTGTATCATGGGCGAGGGGGGATAAGCAAATTTATTTATAGTGTTATGTTAGAAGTAGTACTTTTCAATATACCATACGAACAGTGTACATATGTAACTTAACGAATATGAATAAATTTAATTTTAAATGGACATAGTTACCTTCCAAACTAATAGTGGAAATAACATAAGGGTTAAAATTTTAGGTATATGCAATGCGGGTGTAATGCGTTGCGGCTTATAGTGCGCAACTTCTCGTCTGTGGTGCGTGCAAACGTAAGCGCGCCCGTGCGGACGCTGGGCGTGGACATACCGCGTGAGGAACGCTACGCTAAATGCGCACAGATCCATCGGCTTCTGCTCGACGTGCGCGCCTTCTTGTTGAAACGTCAGACGCTTCAGGGTCGACTCGGCGCCGCCTTCCGCGACCTTCACACCCTCATGCAGCAGGGGCTCGACTGACGACCACGCCCGGCTCGCTGCGCTTGTGCCGCGCCTCGAGACGACCAATTGCACTTCTGGTAGACTGGTATAGCACTCGCCAACTTTTTGATTCTTTTGAATTCGCCAGATTCTAAAACTAGCCCTAGTACATCACTGCCTTTTCTCTCTAACTTCCTTTCGTGGCACGCTGCGGTCGTAGTCTAAGTAGGATACTGCACAGGGATCTGCGTTTGGCTCAAACGAAAATAGAATGCGGCCAGAACTAAAGTCGATTTGTTGATCGACGTAATTTAAAAATATTAGTTAGTAAATGTTGTTGTGACTGTTATCAATGCAAAAAATTATGTAAATTAGTGTAATTAATAAATATCATGCATTTGAGCGCAAATACACAGATTGGTTTGAACCTATTTTATAGATATTGAGGGGTTTTTTGACACAATCTTGAATGTATGTCTTGAAGGAATGTCGAGCTCCTGAAGATAATGCACCCGATATGAACATTCAAGAGTGTATGTTTATTATAATTGTATTTTATCACTTAATTAAATTGATTGTGGAATGTTTTGTATTACTTACGAAATATTTTTAAAATATTTAAGTAAATATATGACAGCTGTGTAATCATCACTACCATTATTCAATTAGGTAAAAATGTAAATAATTACTTTTCAGACCCTGTATTCACTACATATTAGCACTAAAATTTATCGAAAAATGCTACAAGTGTTATTCACGGCATCATTGTTAATTAATTGTAATTTCCGTCCGTTAAAAACTAGACTATAATAATTATAAGCTTCATTACTTGAATACGTATAAATAATTGCATTTTAACTGCTTTTCAAATACGTTTTTATATCATAATAAATTGCTAGTTTAAATAAAAAACAAATTTAAAAACATTAATTTATTTGTCTCTAAAAACTTTATATACTTACATTAAGTACTAAAAAGGTTAACTTAAAATTTGAAGATAAGATATATCTATGCTCAACTTTAGTTTTGATGAATGTTGCATTGTAATACAAGTTTTAGGTAATTTAAGTATTCTACAATTTATTTTAGTTATAATTATAACATGAATAAACTGTAGAAAATAGTCATTGTGGTATTTTTGAAAAGTTAAAGAGGTCTACCATACATTTTGTACAAATAGTATCCGCCATATGAAACAATGGTAAATGAGGACTGTTATATTTGAGAATACCTTTCATAGAACATATTTATAAATATTAAAAAAAAATACCAATTGTTAAATTAGTACATGACTCTCAAAAATACAATTCATTTATTGCTATTACAATTTACATGTATTTAATGTTTTAAGGTCCCATAATTGCACTGGTTCACATAGTAATTCTGTATAATATGATAGCCAAGTTACCTTTTTCTCAAACCCAACGATTTTCTTTTATTTTCTTTATCTTATTAGTCAAATTGTTATTCCAACAAGTTTCAAGAAATTCACGAAATATAGCAGTGGTTAACATATATGTTAGACACAATGCATATATACAACATACTTTGTTTAAACAATGTATGTTTAAACAATTAATTTTCAATGTTTGGTTACATGTATTCCCTTTTTTATGATGACTATTGTGTGCATGTGGAATGAATCTCTATCATAAGTATGACTAAGCACTTAATTTTTTTTTCTATTATGTTTTAAACTCAATATATAATAATGTTAGTCATTAGTTTACTTTTGATACTAAAATTATATATATTACACAAGTAACATACATTCATGTTTTAATTATATATGAATTGTTTGGTGTTCTAGCCCATAACATATAAACATAAATAATATTGTAGTCAGTAACATGTTCTAATGAATAAAAATGATATTTAATAAAGGTGTTTGCTATTTCATTCTATCCAAGAGTTATATGAATAAATCGAAATATAATTTGAGTAAATGTTATATATACTATAAGTATACATACAAATGTTCTTAGCATATATAGCACAAGTGTTGTGTCACATGATTAACTGAAATGTGTAAGAAGTCATAATCCTAACCTAGAATACATATCGTTGATTTGGAGCTGTTTGCTCCTATACTATTGAATATTATCCAACCAGACAGTCCAGCAGTGTAAGAGTCAGTCCGGTCCCTGCTGTTTTTCTAAACCATGAATAACTAACTTATGTTTTGGTTTTTTTATTTTGAGCCAACTTTTACATTTGACAAATTGGCATATGAATAAGTATATGCAGAAATGAACAAGTATTTACACTACTTTAAACTTAACATAACTAACATTAGACTTGACGGCCTTTGTGGCACCAACTTAAATGAGTTTAAATTTTCTCACACTGTATGTGTGAATTTATGTTTTTAAGTGTCCTTGGCACCCATTTTTCCTACTGGATGAGAAAGGTTTTTTGTATGGATAGCTTTGCTCAAAGTAGAAAGGATTTTTAAGTTCTCAATTTTGTTATTTTATATTCGTAATGCAAATTTTAGGTACATCAGAAAATGTATTTGATCTGCATGGAATTGGGTGCAGTTGTGATTTATTATAAAAATAGGACAGGCACAATTGAATGTGGTTATGCAAAATAAATAAATAAATCCAACCCACAATAACCATTTTTTTTAGTTATACCACAAGTGACATCAACTTCCACATTAACTTAAATTAAATATTTAAAAGGTCCATTTTCTCAAAAGCTGGTTTTTGAGTTTAGATCTATTTTGCATAACTATATCCAAATAGTCTCCAAGTTCAACTTTTTGAATGGCTCATTTAATAATCTAACCAATTACCAGGCCAGCATGGCACAGCTCTACATGTGTTTACTATATGCTATAAATTTATGTACATATATCTCATTGCAGGGATAGTTGAGAACATAACCATTGTGATGTTGCCAATCTATCATAAAACAAAAGTAATTTGTACAAATTACAAAAGTAGTTATGAATACAATAATTGCATATGTCAATAACAATAGCATCAAACAGATCAGTTAGTAGATTTCAGAATATGCCAGGATAGTCTGTTTTATTTCTTTCTCTTAACCATGTTGTATTTACTAGGAGTTGTTGAATCCACTCTTCTTTTCCGAAACTTATTCATTTTCTTAGCTAGTATTTCATCCGACACATCTTTGTCCATCTCACCTTCATTTTCTGTGGTATCATTTGCATCAACCATTAACTTCTCTATTTCAGGATTCATTCCTTTAAAGGATAATCTACCTTCTAACAGTTCCTCGCAATATATAAAACTCGTCTCGGTGATGAAGTTTCCTGACGCCTGGCGCATTTCATTTGAAATAGCCTCAGCATACAATTTGTCATGATCCTCCACGTTTTGTAATTCCTTCTCCATTCGTTCTTTAGTTTTTCTCATAAACTTCATGTCCAAGACAGATTTAGGTAGTTGAGGTTTCTTTTTTGCAGCCATTTTCCCAAATATAGGTCCTTTAAAATTTAAATATAATATCAAAACAAAGAGTCCAAAAAAATTTAATTTGTGCGTTCGTATTTCGTGCTTGACACACGGTTAATGCTTAATGCCTAATGGTGAAAGATAATAATTGCACTTAAACGTCAGTGTCAGAAGTGACATTTAACCAAGTTACTATACAATAAAAACAGTAGCTCGTAGTATCTCTACCTAGTCTGTGGTGTAGTTATAGCTCTACATTAGTTATGATACACAAGTTTTGTCTATCCTGTGCAAGCAAACGTCAACGTCATATTTTCAAAACAAAAGTTGGAACACATGATAGTTAGCTCTGAAAGTTAGGTTAGAATTAAGTTTATCTGTTTATATGAGTAAAATATGTGTGGTATTTGTTATTTCAAGTAAAGATGCAGGTCTCAGAAATTGATAATGTTAAGATTTATAATCTCAGTGCCGGAAAGTCTTTACCTGATGTGAGTTTTAGTTATAACTGTTTTAATAATACATAAACTTATATTTCGTTTTATAATAGTTTGGTGTAAAAATATTACAATATTTTTTAATTTACAGTGGTTAACAGAAAGAAAAAAGCGAGCACTATTAAAAAAGAATGTAGACTTACGAAGAAGAATTGAACTCGTCCAAGAGTTTGACATGCCTGGTGTTAGCACCAGCCTAAGAGTCTCCAAAGATGGACAGTATATTATGGCTACTGGTATATATAAGCCAAGGATTAAGTGCTTTGATGTTAATAATTTATCGTTAAAGTTTGAACGTTGTTTAGATTCCGAAGTCGTTACTTTCGAAATTCTCAGTGAAGATTACTCTAAGGTAACAAAACTATATTACTATTTAGTTGGATTGTTTTTATCATCAAATCGCAAACGTTTAGCTATGATAAGAAATACTGAACCTAAAACACAATTTTTAGATATTGGAAATATTTTTTACTTCTCTAGAAGACTAAATTCAAAGGCAACATTGAAAACAGCAGGGTTACATACTGCTTCCCAATCTAAAAGATTAGGAATTGAAAAGTACTTTAACACAGTTTAAATAAAACATAAAAATTCAATCGACAGTGAACATTATTGCAATCAATATATTTTTTTGATTACAGCCTTTATTTATTGATATTTCTAAAGAACCTTAACTAATTTCAGGTCAATCAACTGTGATAGGCTTTAATCATGCTGTGATTGTGTTTTTTGAAGATCATTATTAATAGTATAATATTCTAATGTAACCATGAAATATTTTTTTCAGATTGTGTTTCTACAATGTGATCGCTATGTTGAATTTCATGTGGGCCATGGAAGACACTACAGACTCAGAGTACCTCACTTTGGCAGAGATATGAAATACCACCGGCCTTCCTGCGACTTGTTTGTTGTTGGTGCATCTTCTGTAAGTTTCACTAATTCACATGTCATTGTAGATGTAATACATACAACCATTTTTTTGGGTAATTACAATATATCAAAAATATTTAATTTAATATTATTTTTTTGTTAAAATTGTTTTGTAGAGAACTAGCTTTTGTGGTGCAGTTCTTATTATTAATATCTTGGTTCCTAAGTGGGGTTTTGTATTGTGTAAGTGCAAAACATACAAACAGGTAAAAATTTCTTCTATAGAAACCTACAGTACAGTCATTGACTTGTTACAATTATATTATTTTATGTAATTATACAGTCAAATCATCATCAGTTATAATTTTTTTTCAATTAATCTACAATTTTGTGATAAAAAAATATTTTCCCAGGAAGTTTATAGATTAAATTTGGAAATTGGACAATTTATGGCACCATATGTTACAAAGGCCAATGAAATTAATTGCTGCTGTGTGAATGAGGAGCATGGTTTATTAGCTCTTGGAACTGAAGATGGACGGGTTGAAGCTTGGGACCCACGCTCAAAATCTAGACAAGGACTACTAGATTGCGCTCTTCATTGTTCTGATGGAGATTATAGGTAAACTTTACTATTATGTATACAGAATGTTATGGCACTTATGAACGAAGCAAACTTTTATAGATCGTAGGATCAATGAATTGTTTGCCGCGGAGGTAACTTCATCTAATTCTGTAGTATTCTCTGTATTGCATTATAATATTGTGTTTGGGGATGAAGGGTGCTTTAGGTAGCTGGTTACAGGTTCAGGCATAACAATGCCTCTTTGACCAATCTGTATAGAACAAATTACTAACTGGCAGAATTAATTTTTTTATATTGAATAGTAACTAATTGATATTCCTATTAACACCTAATACTAACTCAACTTACTAAGTTCTCATTTTTAGTATGTCACAGTATGTCACAAGTGCCCATGTGTGGCCGTGCAAGCTCCTTAACTATCATTACCCCATAAAAATTTCTCTTAGCTCAATTTAATTAAAACATTTAAGTTTTTTACTAATCTGCCAATGGTATGTGAGTTTTATTATATAGCCATTATACTGAATAAATAATTATCTGATTAATATTATTTATTAATATTTTTGGTCAAATTGTCTAAAATGGCAAGTCCTTAAATTGTTCTGTACTTTGTGCCTACTGACAACTACAAATAAATTTTATTGTGAATCTAAATAAAGTAATTAAGTGATCACCAGTTATATTTAGGTATGTTATGTGTATTTATTTTTGCAGAAATAATTCATTACCATCGATAACATCCGTGAAATTCAATGGTGCACTTCAAATGGGTGTTGGCATGTCTTCAGGGCATATTTTGCTTTATGATATAAGATCAAGCAAACCACTTTTAGTCAAGGACCATATGAATGAAATTCCTATAAAATGTATAGAATTCCATAAATCAATGAACTATGTGTATTCTATGGATGCCAATGTTGTAAAAATTTGGGATAGTAATAGTGTAAGTATTTGGAATAAAGAATATTATAAACAACTGCTTTATAGTATCATATACTATAAGATATTACCTGATTACTGTCTGCTTAATATGTAGTAATATTTTTACCAAACATCCAGAGACCTTAAGTGAGATCAAATCAGCAGAATCTGGTCCTATGTTAATAACAGACAGGTTAATTCATAGTAAATAATGAATAGCTCTATAGTTCATAGCAAATTTTATTGAATTAAAACTTTAAGTAAAATTTAAATTATAACATTTTCTTTTTATGTTCTTTGATGGATTATAATGGAATTATGCAAGTTATTAGATATTTTATCAATAATCTTATTTTTCAGGGAAAGCAATATACGAATATAGAGTCATCAGTAGACTTTAATGATTTGTGCGTCATTCCAAATACTGGCTTAAGCATGATGGCAGTTGAAGATCAAAAAATGCAAATTTATTATATACCGTCTTTAGGTTTGTGACTCTCAATTATGAAATTATTGGTAGATTATATTATAATAGTGTTGGAGAAATTTATTGTTGTTATAATATCTTCAGGACCTGCTCCGAGGTGGTGTGCTTTCTTAGACAACTTGACAGAGGAGTTGGAGACTTCTGCCTCACAAACAGTATATGACGATTATAAGTTTGTTACTAAACAAGAGTTGGAGTCATTAGGATTGGATCACCTCTTAGGGACAAATCTTCTACGAGCTTACATGCATGGGTAAAAATATCAATAATAATTTTGCGTTTGTTATCTTGACCAAAACACGTGTATCTTGATTGTGATATTTATCGACATATCCGTTCAGAAAATACACAATCACTTACAAATTCACCAACTATTGCATATTACTATTAGCTAAATTTTGCATTTTTATGAATGAAAATATTCGTAAACTAGGAAATCTATTTTAACCTTATACATATGTTATGTAAAGTGAATGATTTTTTTTGTAGATTCTTCGTTGACGTGCGATTGTATAAGAGAGCGAAGTCTATCGCTGATCCATTCGCGTTTGAAGAATATAAAAAGAAAAAAATTCGAGAAAAAATTGAACAAGAAAGACCTGCTCGAATTAAAGTTAATGATAATTTACCAAAAGTTAACCGTGAACTGGCCTCAAGGTTGCTGGACGCGGATACCAAAAAGAAGAAAAATACAGGCAATCTACTCAAAGACGATAGATTTAAGGTAAATTTACAAAATATTTAATATAGAGAACATTTATTTATCCATATTGTTATTGAAATTATTCCCGTATTTGTTTTTCCAACATTGATCTCATGTTGTTTTTCAGGCATTATTTGAAAATCCTGAATTCGAAGTTGATAAAGACGCAGATGAATACAGATTACTTAATCCAGTTTTATCAAGATTGAGTAGTAAATCTTCCTCTAAGACAGAAAGACAACCAACAGAACTAGAAGATATGGAGGTGAGTTTTTCATTAAATTGTATGTAATAAGCATAGCATATTGCCTTTATACTAATTTTGGGCTACTATCATTGATTTTTTTATGTTTTCTAGGTTCAAGAAACTGAAGAAGTAGATTCTGATAGAGAATTGTATGAATCTAGTGAGCAAAGTTCAGATGAAGATCGAGCGTGGACTAAAGAAGTTAAAAAACAACATAAAATGATTAGGAAGAAACAGCAGGATGATGAACCCCAGACGGAAGATAGAGTTCATGCTATCAGCGACTCTCACAGAACCACGAATATTAAAAGTCTTGCGCGCGTCAGCAAGAGCAGCTTAGGGGAACGTTTGACAAGAGAAGGAGTCACGGTGGTCACAGGAACTGGAGGCAATAAGGAAATGAAGTTCTTTATGAGAGGAAAGAAGAGCAATTCGGACAGTCAAAAGAAAATGAAGAAACATTATGAAGAAAGAAAGAAAATAGTCAGGCGAACTGGATTTTTGGCTAAGAAAAAGTTTTCTAAACCATAGTAAATTTTTCGTTAATAAATTGAAATTTTTTAACTCATTGTTTTTTTATGTACATTTTCCTCAATACTGAATGGTTGACTTATTTATCCTGGTTCAGGGTCGTAGGTTCGGGTTCATTGCCAGAACAAATATTTGTGGTAGGTAACTAAATGTACTTGAATCTTGAACTGTACGAGTATTATAATTATATATCGAAGAAGGTTTCTTTATATAGTAATTTAAATCGTAACAAATCAATTAACAAAAGTAATTGAAAAGTTTGGTGTACTTTATACATAAGAATTACTGAAGGCATAAAGTGAATGCTTTATTTTCTATATTTGTAGAGAATCGGCGAAGCTGCACAATAATTTTTTTCTTGATGTCATTATCTTTATAATATGAGGTTATCAGAGTGCAACGTTTACAAGGCACCATTGGTCGTCGTTTCAAATAATATTTTAATAAAGTAGGTCATTACACTATACCGAAGTGATTTTATAATAATTCTTTTATATCATATCAAATGAATGAAAGCTTTTAAATAAATTACTGGATACTTTATTACGTATGGGATGAATACACATATTGATCTCATATTTGCTAAGATTAGATGCGATCTACAAATAATTATCTGTAAAGGCACAAGTGGTACCCACAAATCGCAATCAAGAGAAACAGCTAAAATTTATCGCTAAGACATGCATTTACCGTGTCACTACAACTTTTGTTCCCAATGTTTATTATCTCTGAAAAACATTCACATGTTGCAACTATCACTTAGTAATTAAAACATACATTAAATGGGTTCATTGCTTTTTACTCCTGCCAATAATTTGTTTGTTACTATAATTTCATAATTTGAATGTAATATTATGTCGTGGGTACTCGTTAAATCATGACATACCTTACGTGGGAGTATAATTGCGACTCGGTTTAGTTCACGTCGCCGTCTCGTCAAAAATGCAAAATGATAATGTTTCTTACGGCAGTGGTAAGTAAATAATAGAACTAAGTCACGCTGAAACGTTCACTGGTGTTAACTTAACGTAGAAATATAATATTTACTACATACGCAAACCTATTACCCATAAATCTGTATTTATGTGCATAATGACAATAATTAATGTGTAGATATGGGCAATAAAATGGATAATGTGAATTTTTTAAATGGTTGCGAAGCTAGTGATCTACTGGACAGCCATGCACTGGGAAACGACAAGCTGGGCGTGCCAGCGATGGAGAGATCGACCAGGTCCAGCTTAGACGCTAACAGCGTTGATGTGAGTTCTTTGTTATCACGTTCCTTAGACCTGTGCTAGAATGTAATAACTATTCATGTTTTACTTTTGTGTTATTATTTATGTTGCTACGTACGTAAGTACCTACTACTTCACATAAAGATGTGAATTATTTTATGAGTTATAATTAAATTTTCAGATAGGTGAAATTACTGAATCTCCAGATACAGAATACATGAGTACTTCAGCAATTTTACATTACTGTAAATCTAAGGTGAGCTCTTGCTCAATATTTTTGGATTATGAGATAGGTGTTTAAGGACTAATTTGCACTATGCAATTATTTCAGATATTACTTCCATATCTAAAACTATTAACAATAATGGGGTTGCGGCCAGTTGTGGATGTTTCAAATTCGTCCAAATATGCGATTTGTTTTTCGCATTACCACACCGCACAAGTAGCAGTGTTAATGTTTTTAGGATACATTCTACAGTATATGGCCTGTTTTAGGTATGTCACATGTGAAATACTTATATATGTATGCTGCACTACATTTAAATATTTATTGTAATGTGGAAGTTTCCTTCCGTCGTGTGGGAGGTGCAATGCAACATATTTATATTTAGCGGTAGAGGAACTATATAATCGTATATTATGTTGATTACTGAAAAATGAAATTTGAATAACATTTTTCTTGTACAGGCGGGACAGAGGATTCTGTTATAAACTAGTGCCACTCGCATTAACATCATCATTAGAATATGGCAACTACAAGGAAGTCTGTTATGGAAACGTGGCCTTCACTTACATCGGACCAAGTGTATTACATTTCAGTGGATTTATATATGCACTATATTTGTTTAGAATATCAGACAACGAACAGTTGCAAAACCTAATGGAGAGGGTAAGAAGCCGATAGCGCTATAAGACTAATGTTTAATCGGGTACTTTATTGATAACAGAACTTATGTTATTTTTATTATTTTTCAGGTATTTTTGTTGTCGTCCTATGCTCCACAAGGCATGCCTACTGCTAAGCCGAAGCGTCTTCTCCGCATGCTTTGGTTTTTCATTATTCTTAGTATTATTTGGATGTGTATTTCGCTATGTTCTGTCAACTTAATGTTGGCACAAGGACCTATAATGTTTAGATGGATGGAGTCGAGGTAGGCTAATGTTTATTTAATATTTTATTTTAATATTATTTAGGTAAATAATATTATTTAGTATACCTACTAAGCTGACTGTTTCAGCTCCGAAGACGTGCGACTTGGATTAAAAATTTTACTTATTATCTGTACCTTAATTCACGATATGGTGCAAGCGACTGTGATTACGAGTTATTGTTTGCAAGCGCAACTACTGCAAGCTCACCTTATGTTTTTAAGGGAGCGCCTGTTGAATAGAACTATATTACCTTTGAATTGGATGAGAGTAAGTATAATTTGTTTTTTACATAACCGGATTTCTGCAGCGTAGTATGATTTAGTTCACGTACGTAGGTACTGGCATTTCCATGTATAAGTGTATTATAAGGCACTTAATCAATCAGGGGGTGAAACTTCATAAATATTAATAACGATTATTTATATTTTAACTCCAGTAAAATTAAGCAGTCGCTGCAAAAGATAATTTATATCAGTATGTTTTTCCAAATAGTACCTACCTCTATTTGTTAAACTGTATCACATGCGCAGTGTCTTCATTAAGTATGTAACTGAGGTGTTAATTTATTTTCTACGCATCTATAAATTTACGCTACTATTTTATTCTTCTGTTTCTATTTTTTCAGGAAATAGCCGAATTTAGAAAATTGCTAAAATATCTCAACGATGATTTGGCGCCTGCCGTCTGTTTGTTTACGATCGTAAACATCTCTTGGGCGGCCTCGGGCGTCATGTGGCTGCTTAGCCTAGATAAGGTGGACACAGAGACCGAGCCCATCGCCGGGATAAGCATCCTCAATCAGATGCTCTGGATTTCGGCAGTTATAGTGCCTTTTGTGCAGGTAAGTACATAATATTCATAAGTCATACCGCAGGTATTTCAATGATTAATTATTATTTACGTCAAACAAGTCAGCAGTCAGTTGATATTTCGTCGCTATTGCTACTAAAGACATTAGTAATCAGAGATATATATGTTATCTAACACAGTGTCTGAAACATCAACCGACAACAAATGAACAGATATTTCATGCTTGTTTCAAGATTGGTGGTAGATCATCAGGAATTGTAAAGAATCCTTCAACAAAGCACATCTTTTAAGGGATCGGTCTTCAAAACAATACTGTTTATTACTAGTTTTAAGAATTAAGAATAAATAGTTAAAATAAAGAAATATATAGGACGCGTTTTACACGAATTCACATAAAGCTTATGTTATCAATATTACCTATTATTGATTGATTAATATTATTGCTGGTAATATTATATTTGCCGTGAATTCAGCCTGGATAGTTTCCATCATCGTGCTTGAGTTTTCTATCCGCTTGAAGCTTTAAAGGTCAATATGGCAAACAGCAACAGTAAAATTCTAAAAAAAAAAATTTCTCGGGGCATCTAAACGACTCATGTTCAGTCTGGCGGAGAACTAGTTCTTTTGTTCTTTCTCAACCGATAATATTTAGGCTACGTTACTTAGCATCAGGTGATAGACAGCATGTTTGTCAGCTACTAATTCATACCTGGTCTGGACTCATGGAAGAATTTTTTTTTACGTTAACACACTCATGCCCGCGCAATAGGACTCTCTGTGTCGCGGGTGGCATGGGCAACACAAATAACACGTCACTGAGGCCCATGACCCGAGAACAAATATTTATCTATCACCTAAATATCTGCCCCGGCCAGGAATCGAACCCAGGACCCCTTACTTCGCAGGCAGGGTCACTACGGGGCCGTTAAATTAGTAATAGTGACTGCTCTCAATAAATATACCGTCGTTCGTCAGGCGGCAAGATTATCGCAGGAGTGCCGACGCACGCAGTCTGTGGGCCACGAGCTGTGCGCGCGACCCTTCCTGCACCAAGATACATCGCACGAGGACATCAGCACAGTGCTGGCCTACGCCGCCTCCCTGAAGCTGCGCGCCAAGCTCTTCCACTACCCTATAGCCGGGCGACATCTTTGTCTCATACTCACCCTCACAGTAATCGTACTATTTTCGCTAGGCATGTGCCACTATTTGCAATAATGATTTAAGCATTTAGTGGAATTATATTGTTTTTATCAGTAAAATTATAATACTGTTTGCTCTAAATGGCTAACGGTATTCATGTTTCAACATTTCTTGTTTGAACTATATTCTTTAAAAGACATTAGACTGCCTTGTTAGTGATAAGTAAAAACATAGAATAGTAACACCTATAGAGCCATACTTTTACAATAGGAAAACTGTAACGAACCACCACTGACCGTACTTGTATTTATTTGTTATCGTTTTGATGTTTGTCGAAATTGTTCATCAATTCCAATACTGTGTATTTAATTGTAAATAAATAAATGATTTTTTTTTCATTTTTTTTTTTATTTATTAATCATTTATTATGTGTCTTACAAAAATCACACAGCGTCGAATAGAAGTATGTCTTGTGATCTTACCTTTAATTCCCGCAATG
>DWPA01001131.1:0-19936 GCA_018251375.1 Calpodes ethlius
TTTAGCGATGTTTGATAAAATGATATTGTTTATTTATGATATTGATTTATCCTTATTGAGTTAAGGGCTATTACAAGTAAAATAAAGCGTTTTCTTATAAAATCTTTTATTATTCTAATTCTCTTCTACATGCAACAAGAATTAGTTATCGTCGTCAGCCAGTATTTATATCAAGTGGGAAATGTACTTTTAATTTTTGATTTAATATATTTTTCATTTTTGACATTTCTCTAATAATTCTCTCATATATTTTGTACGTCATTTATGTTACCATATTTAATACTAGGAATAGGGTAAAACTGATTGTACTTATTATAAGCTTAGTAAAACCGACGACTTCTTCGTAGGTAGATATGAAAAAAAAAATCCATCTGAATTGACGGAAATGCCATACTATACATAAAACTAATACCAAAAGGATTTTTATTATGAAAAGTTATTATAAAGATGGTTATTTTAAAGATAAGACTGGTTAGACCTAAGTTAAAGTTAATATCGTAGTAATAAGTGGTAGCTGTAAAGTTTAGTAAATTTATATCGTTATAATAGGTGGTAGCTGTAACTGAATAGGAAAATAACACTTCGAGAGTTTCTTATCGCTTCTTCTCTTGGGAATTAGCGCCAAGTCCCAAATTCACGTAAGTGAAGTAATTGCTATACGACTGTGCATCTCACTATCTCGCTAAATTTATTGTTGGCGGAAGTTTTCGATTCCAGTTCCTTGAATACAGATGATGAGATGTAGTAATGTTATAAAAATTCCGTGTTGATTTCATGAATGTATATAGGTAAATGAAGTTATATTATACAATTCAAGATTTAATTTAAATGCCATTTTTTAGAATATTTAAATTTCCGCTAGTTTAATGAAAATGTTAACGAATAACAGCTATGGATTAAACTAAATATCGCAGATACTGTTGTTTCATTGTAATGTTGTGTCATTATGCCGCAACAATGTCTTCAACCAAAAACACGATAGTCTCTAGTAATTTTAACTTAATACACTTCCCGGTACCTCAAAGCAACGTACAAAAAATATTTCCTGGATTATCTCAAAAAAGCAAGCGAAGTTCCAAAAAGTGTCCCACAAAATTGATCCTCCGATCAATCTAAACAACCTCAACTATTATTCAAATACAATGAACGCTCTTGATTGCGTGGCATTCATGTTTTTGAACGATTTCGTACAAAACGAGACGTTGGCGGAATACGTCACATCATGTGTCGAATGATCGATCGAATCTGTTCTCCAAATAATGTTAACAATATTACAGAAAAATAGTGTCCGATTGCTCTATGTTTTTCTATCTTAGTTACATTCAAGTTCATTTATTCATATGTGTATAATTATGTACACTTATGAACATATTCTTTTTAATCTACCACTGTTTCAAAAAGATGAAGAAACGGAGAAAGAAAATGGAACTGTTCCACAAAAAATCTTTTAATCAATGCACAATATGTATGTCCAAATAATTTAAGAATTTAGTTAAGTTGGTCTAGTTGTTCTTTTGTTTTTTATTGTTTATTTCAGATTCATGGTATTGTTTTAAGATTTTGTTCTCTTTATTATTTAAGTTGCTGCAAAACACCATAAGACTAGGCTACGAATACAGGTAAAATAAATTAGATTTGCAGTTTAACATCCGTGAACTGTCATATCTGCTTTTTACATAAATATATCCAAGTCACCATGAAGTTACAAAGCTGCAAGTTATTAGAATGTAAATAAAACTTTTACGTACTTTAATGTGTATTTTAATTAAAACTTCCCTGAACTCTCAGCGCCGGGGGCAAGCTGAGACATTAAGCGAAGTTTGTGATATTACGCCGCGATATTGAGTTTCATCCATAACAAGTAAGAACGATTCTTGATAAATGAAGTAATCTAAGATCAGGATTAAATATATCAAGAGTTAAAAAAATCAATAACAAACTGATAAATTTAATATTATTCGAGACCCGTTCTGCGCTCGAAATGAGGATTAGTTCACATTGGCAGTATTTAACTTTTAAACTCTTTTCAGATTGACTTTCACTATAAACAAAAGAGAAAATGTGTCTTATTATCCAGGTGTGTCAAATGCATGGTGTGCGTGTAATGTTTTATTTATTGATTTAATGTACTTTAAGAGCATTATTATTGAAAAATATTAGCGTTCTGTACTTCTCCTACATATAAATGTGGGCCAAAATTTATACTCCTCCGTCCACGCAATTTTCGTAAAAAGGTGTTCAAAGTTTTTGCTTAACGTATTAATTCAGCTAAAACAACTGACTGCACAGTCAGTTCACCCACCATTAAGAAGTTCCCTCATCTAAAGCCAACCCTGAAAATCTACAATCATATCATGTTTATATCTAGTAACTTCATCTAATCTAAATTAATATACAAAATTAGATTCACATAAACATTGTAATATAAACAAAAACTTATAAAAATATGAACTGTTATTTGATAAAAACTAATACAGTAACTATGTTTTTATTCCGCTCTAAAGAATAATATTTAATGACAGATACCCAACGACGACAACTACGATTAACGGCTACGTGCTCTCTGAAGCACGGATATGCACCATCCATCAACAATATAGGCCTCCCCTAATGCGGATGCCCGCTTTCTTCGTCAAGTCGTCAGTCCATCTGGTCGGGGGTCAACCTATTACAAAGCTATATCTATAAAAGAGTAATGAATACTTCTTGTAATGTAGGAGCTCCGGCTCTCCAACCGTAGTCGCGTTCGTATTACATGGTATATGGTCTTAGGACGGAAGCCTTCACCCGGCGGTGTTTAGTGGGGAGACGCCCTGGCAAGTTCCACGTGACCGACACGAAAGGTCGTATATGCATGAGCATTTACCGCCTTCCTCCCGCATGGAGGAAAATTCCCTTTATCTGGACGCAAAAAAATCTTATAATGAATACACTTTGTCTGTCGTCTCCGCCTCAGATTATCCGTTATAAAATTGTATCAAAACACTATTATTAGAATGGTCCTCAATCTTGCACAATGCACCGATTGATCAAGATGACACACTTCTATAGTTCGTTCGTCCGAATACTTTATTTCGATCTTGGGGACTCGCGCCCTGTCTCCTATAACGAATGATCGATTAAAGTCATGATGTCGTAGCTTTGATAGCATCTTGGATTAGGTTCATACCTATTATAGAATAAAATGATTCGTTCTACGATAAAAAGTATTTAATATCTATTCTAATATATGTATATAACTGATATATAACACTAAATATATATGTTACATGTAATAGGACGTATGTGACTTATAATTAAAACTAATTTAAAATTGAAAAGAAAAGTGAGTGCTTGAGTGAAGGTCGGGGCTTCTTTCTTTCTTGAAATACATTACACCGCAATACATTTATGAAGTTTTTGGTTTAGGCAGCGGTGGTAACTACCACCATTAGGCGGGTCATCAGTTTCGTTTGTCTGTTATGCAAAAAAAATACATCTCTGTCATTCCTTGGAAAGTAATGTAGTCGTACACACATATCTAAATTCAAGTTAAAGTACCAAATTACTTTAGTTAAAGTTTATTTATAAAAATGTTTTTATTCCATCGGTAAGAATTTGAACAAAGTATAAACTTATCAGGTACCTTTATTCAATAATTAAAGTTTTAACGAAGTAAGAACCATCTGAATTTGGAATACTCTGTGAAATCGTTCCTTAAGTAATTACTTAATCTTGACTATGAATTATTTAGTGTATATTATCAGCTCTATGTGATTATCAATTTCAAAATCTTGTTCCATTGACTATTAATATCTTTAAATAAGTATTACAATATGCATAAGATCTTTTTCTATTGATCTGGTATTGCCAGCTATTAAAATACATACATAATTAAAAGCAGCATAAAAATTAAAACTCCATCGTATCCCAATTCAAACCAGTCCATTCATAAATCTCGCAGATACCTTTATTATTCCCAATAACGATAATGCGTTTAAATCCATTTTAAAACCTTAATTTCTTTATGAAATTCATATAAATCTTTCGAATAAAGCTTTTGATGTAGTAGGAAGAGTATTTTCGTGGATTGACCGTGACAACTTTATTCTTGATTTAGTTATGGTCGTTTTTTGGGTGTGACGTAGGTATTGCTTTCAATTACTACGCTTGTCGTGAATGGGGTAGTGAGTGAATGGATCTGAGATGTAGTAGGAGTGTGATACAGGGTGATGAAATATTATAAATGTTTATAAATATGTATTTGTGCGATTCTTAGTAATATTACATAGCCGTTTAATTGTAGATTGAAATTAGTGACTAAGGTTAGTAAAATAATTTGTTGTTGAAATATTTATGTTAGGCTATTATAAAGTACTAAAGTGATGTATTTAAAACTCTATGACGCAGTGCATAGCTGTTCATACATTCGTATTATTATTAAAATATTATAAATTTATTATTTCTATCCTCAGATTAGATTATATCTAAATCTTGTTCGAATTTTCTACATTCGAACATACAGCAATGTAACTTTTTACTAATCTCCTGTAAATAGGCCACATCATCGTAAGAACGATACGATCGGAATACAAGACTAATTAGCAAGTTAGTTCACGGGAAATTAGGCTGGTTTTTGTCTTGTTTCTCGTTTTATTATATTTTTTTATTTCTGTACCAGACAAACATACATGCTATGTTATTTCAACTGCCTACAGTTAAAACTTATTTGTTTTTAATTTACTAAACCAATAAACTATTAAACGAACATCCTGTATAAAGTATTTTGCGATAACACTGTGTGGTCCGTATCGTATTTGGCCACAATCGAGACAGTTCGTAAGTGGCCACAAAGACAAAATGCGCCATAAATTCAAAATGGCTGACACTTCATTGTTAGTGTTGCAATCCATTGACGCGCGCGCAGACTTGTTGACGCCGCGGGAGTTGACTTACGATCGAAATAAAAGTTTCACTCGCTTCTATATCACTTCACAACTTCATTTATACATCTATGCTAATAAAAACATAATAGTAAGTACCTATAGGAGACAGTCAGTATGAAAAAATAACTTTAGTATTGTGTCTTAATAATAAATTAAATTTCTTCGATGACTAATACTACCGCTGACTAATAGTTCAACTGAATTATACCGTTTAAAGCCGCATGTCTTACGTAATGTATAACCTTTACAGGCTGCTTAAATGAAAAAAAAAAACGCCATTTTCATTATAATCTGTCAGATATCACTTTCCATTCTTAAAAAAATCCATTCCTGATTTTTTTTATACTAGTACTGGTCTGTATTATACTTGATCTGTACCAATACAAAGCTGTCAAACTTACGATACATTTAAAAAAAGAACAAACAAGGTTGTTTCTTTTTTGTGTGTTATAAATAAATTAAATAAAAGTTGTAGAAGTTGTGATAAAGGGCCGTTAATGGCAATCAACTCCATAATGATATATTTACGTTATATATTAGTTTAAACAAAATACAATACATAATCTATAAATTACTTAACTTACATAACTTCAAATATACCGCAAAATTTTCAGTAAAAAACTGGCATAAAAATCAACAATATAATTAAAACCAAATGCAAACCGTAATATAACATTTTAAAAATCGAACATTAGAAAGAGAAGGAAAATACATTCACATACAAAGTACACTAAACATGTAAACGGCAGCCATTTAATTGAATCTAAAAAGCAACCGCAACTCGTTAAGCGGTGGGGTTCAAAGTTAGGGGGTCAGCGGGAGGGGCCTTTGATTGGGGTCCGTGTCCCATGGAGTTACGGAGATATTATTATTTTTCAAACTCCCCCTTGCTAAAGTGGTAGATGGTGACAACATTTAAACAACGTGTAAGCTTACGTTTCACTTTAGAACTGCGTCATGGCAACACTTCACTGATAGTGATAGAATAGTGGTTCGAACGTTTCCCGGACGCGGGGACTTAACTTCGAATCCTGCACGCACCTCTAATTTTCAAAAGTTAAGTGCGTATTACAAGTTAATCACTTGCTTCGGTGATCAAACATCCTGATCAAACCTGCACACCCGAGAGTTCTCCATAAAGTTCTCCAAGGTCCGTGAAGTCTACCAATAAGCACTTGGCCAGCGTGGTGGACTAGGGCCTGTACCTCTCACATTATGAGAAGAAACCCGAGCCCAGTGGGACAGTTATGGATTGCGATAATGATGAATGAACACTTCACTAGGACGCCACAAGAAAAGCGAAAGTTTCATAAAGAGATATTATATTTTGTTTAAAATATAAATAAAATAAAATATAAATAGCAGAGTAACAACATGATACGTAAAATCAAGGGGCCCGTTTGTTATCACTAGATAACAGTCATTAAACAATGTCGAAGGCTTTTGGGTGGCTTTTGCGCTTTGGAGGGCTTTTTCTCTGGGGTTTTGGCCACTAAAGAACAAATTTAATTTAAGGAAAACATGAATTCATCAAATGTTTCGAATGTTTTTTTTTAATATGTTGTTCAGAAACAACTTTATTCTTTAATTTATTACTCCATAGACATTGAACAAAACTATAGAGTAGGTACTAGAGTACCGAAATGGAGTACTTTCTAAGCCTTTTCAGTTATTAGGAGAGATCTGCGGCATGTGTAAGCCATTCGGGTTGAATCCAAGTAGATACGGTGCTAACTCAATCGGCAGTTCAACACACATTTCAACAACTATAAATACATATTATAATTATACAGGCATGACGCAATAGATACCAATGATATTTAGAATTCTCAAAAACGTCTGAACTGATTTAGATGCGAATCTCATCATTGTATTGCAGTAAATTTGGGGAAACATAAATAAACTTTTCATAACATCTTTTGGATGTATGCCTAAACCGGGATAGGTTACATGAAATAAAGCGAGAGAGTTTACAAATCTATCATAAGAATGTCTGCTCTGACCGGGAATCGAACTTAGCACTCGCCGTGGTCACTGTGAGTCACTGTGTTTTCTTTTAGAACTATGTATATATCTCTTTAAGGTATACTATGTATATATCTCTTTAAGGATTGCAATGAGGTCCATATTAAAGGGTTGAACATGAAGGGTTGGTTGATCTATCTCAATGTGTCATCGGTGCTTTTTACGTGTTAGATAGAGCAGTGTAAACACTGTGATTGATCGACAGTTTTTAGCGTGATGGCAAATTTCATAAATTTATTTCATTATAAACCACATTAAGACGAAATTTACTTACTTACTACGAATATTTTACTTACGGATGAAGGTTCCTATGTAAATATCTGGGCAATTATCTGGGCGAAAAACTGACTGGAAGCGCGACGTGAGCTTTAAAAGTTTCATAACATAAATAGACTGAAAAAAAATGTTCTTGACTATTTTTTTTCGGTGTCTATCGAGTAATCAATTGAAGAATATCATCTCGGATGAACAATATAATATAAAAAAAACATTCGAAACATTTAAATTCATGTTTTCGTCTTCGTCAATTGCTTCCGTAAAACTAAATTTCATTTTTATAACCTATTTATGCCAATTATATTATAAAAATGTCAAGATCGAATACAGTAACAATATAATTTTTTCAGACAAGTATACATGACAACATGATATTGTTGTCGAATGTCAGTTCAAACCAAAACCGCGTTGTTGTCTTGCCAGTTGACAGTTTGCCAGCCAGCACGGTCGGCTAGCGGTGGCAGTCAACCCGATGTTCGTCAACAAGGTGCGAAGCTATCCACACCATGACGTGTGATGTCGCCACGCCCTAAGATGCTTCTGACATTATAGTACAGTGATAGTCTTGATACTTGACACGTGTAATAAAAACATAACGAATCTCACAATAAAATTTCGTTTTAATAAAATTAAGAAATTTTTTAACTGTTTATAACCTCTCCTCATTTATAATATTGTATTTTTAAATAAGTATATATTATTTTTTGGTATAAATCTAGCGACCGACTTTCTACCTTTGCTTTTAAACATTTTAGTAATCTGTGGTCTACGGTGCTGGTTAATGATGTTGTAAGTTTTTATTTTGTTAAATATTAGTTAAGTAAACCTTGTTATTAACTGTATATTGACTCCAATAAAATGAAAAATAATAAAATATCTATTAATAAAAACTTAAACATCCTAATAACTCTACAATAAAAACACTGCATCTGTATCTATGAAAAATATTATGAAAAGGTATTATTTGTGACTTCGTATGTAGGAAGTAATTGTAGAAAAGAAAAAAGAAAGATAATATTTCATAAAGCAGTCACTGCAGTTTATACACTGTTTCTTGTTTTAAACCGTATAAATAGGATTCTATAAAAAGTAACTAATCAACTTGGTATTTCATTCATTGTTTGCACTATAACAATTCTTTTTATTCAAGTATCAAGACCTATTGTCTCTATACACTAAATGGATTGATTTCGCGAGGAAGCGTGCGACCGACAATAAAATTGTGTCTTCACTGTCGCCGTTTGAAATCCACGTTGTAGAAATTCTCACTTTACTCTATATTCTATGGAACTTTTCAATCAAATCAACTTATCTGTGCACTTTGTTTTTTACTTACTAACCAATCTCGCATCAGAAAATAACCCACACAGATAAATATGACTAACATTAAATGTTATTCCAAACTAAAATCAGACGTACATTATTATACGTTAGTGAAAACTGCAACCATAACTTCCTACAAATAAATAGACAAACATATTCTTACTAGTTGTCTTTCTCCAAATTTCTTTCATATAAAGACATTACTTAGTCTTAGTCTTCGCAGCGACACAGGCTTCCTAAAAGGCTATTTGGTTTAAGAGACATTTTTGCCGATTAAAGTAAATCCAGGTTCATTAGACGTGGAGATTTAGCCGATTCTGAAAATGGCGCTTGGACTAAATAGTCTTTCACCTGACGATACAGTTAAAAAGATTACATGTATATCTATCACTCTATCTCTCAGGCTTTAAAGGTCCACTGCTGGATATAGACCTCCCCTAATTAGGGCCACTAAGACCGGTCCTGAGCCTTCTGAATATATATTATTTTATAACATAGATACAAAATTTCCTTTTTAAGATAACGCACTGTAACGTTTACTTAAGTAACGTAAGTAGCGGCTAGTTGATTTATACAAACAAACATTTAAGCGTAGAGCTCACTACAAACATACTTGTCAACCGAATAAGCAATTGAATGCAGCAAAGGCGCCGACAGACCCTTTGAGGTTCGCGACCGGCGGCCCCTTTGAGGCCTGTGACGCGACCAGTCTCCGCCCCTTTTACACTTAACAACGCGAATACCAATAAATGTCTGACTTCTTAACGTACATTATTAAGTAGGCTATCCATGTATGTATGAATAAATAAGGACATCTCTAGAAGAAAGGTTACGCACTGTGGTCGATTGTGTTCGATATTTAAACTTATAAAAAAAAATATTCAAAACATATACATCATTTGATTGCATCAGTATTCATATTTCATGTTCATCTTGTATCTTCCATATGTAACATTATTTGCCATAAGTTTGTTAGGGGCATGCGCTGTTATGCAATTAGTTTTAGCGTACGCTCTTTGATATGGTTGTTCACCCGTGCGTTCGAAGATGAACGTTCAAATACATTGGTATGAACTTATCTAATGGGAACTATAGTGGATGGTAGAAGGAAAAACCGCTGATGCTTTGTCCTGGCCATAGCATGGGTGGATTGAAGTATTGTTTCATTGTGGGAGCAGTGATTTGAAGCATAAACCCAGCTTATTCAATCTCTAATTTTCAAAGTTACATGCATTTTTCACGTGCTTCGTAAAAACGAAAATATCGTGAGGACTCCTGTAAGAGTTTCTTTATAATGTTCTCATGTGGACTATAACCTTTGGGAGATCTTCTGTTTCAGGATTGGACATCGGTCATGATGACGACAAAATCATGGCCACCATAATAAAATAGTTGTCACAGTCGGCCAGCGATTGATGTGGCGAATTTTTGTTTGGCGTCCTTTGTCGGCGCGAAGGCTATGTCAGGTACAACGATGCTATCTCTAATGTACACGTTCAAATGCCCATTGACACCTTTTCACACCCCATTCACTCTTTGAGAAACCGAGACACTAATATTTGCAAGGACATGTTTAAATAAAACGTTTTAGTTTACGATATCATGTTCTGTCAAAGTTAGAAGCAACTTTAATGATATAGATACAACTGGTTTGAGTATGTTATAACTTATTGAGCTATTATTATGAAAAACCTTATGATGATTATTAATAATCTATCTACGCATAATCGGCGATAGATTTTGCACATTAGAATCATAGACTTATAACGCCTACGGTCAGTTGCTTAATATCATATTGGACTTATTGAAGCATATAAAATAAGCATATGTGTGGTAATATCGTATACATACAATTATCGTCACGCACACAAGTGTGGGAATATTATCTAATGGAAAATGAGACCTAATTGGTAATTATAAATAAAACGGGAATCTATTCTTTTCATCTATGATAACATTTTTATATTACTAAGGTACTCGTTATGGCTTCTTTCATGTGGTTACACAATTACGCATTGTGTACAACTATTGCGGTTCTAACCATTATTACTCTAAGATAAGAATAAATTCTATAATAAAACATTTGATGTGTTTGTGAAGGACATCACTTTTGGCAATGAAGTACAATAAATAAGAAATATTTTAAATAGTTTGAAAAATGTTAATAAATATTTATTTTCGATAAACGTCAAAATCCTCCTCAAATGCCGACTTATCGCGTACTGTAATAATATTTCACTGGTCCATGTCCGTCCCACTCGCGACATAGTGTATATATTATTGAAGGGATGTGATATTGTTAGCATTTATTGTTTCACTTCACTCTTCCTTTCTCTTTCCTCGCTTTCTTTCTCTTTCACTCTAAGCTCTGTGTGCAGCAGTGAACTTTTAAAATCTGATGAATGGATGACACATATACGAGTACATACAGTGGTAGTTTTTTCACCTTCTTGGCCCAAACACAGCCACTCTCGACTCTCCTTCTAAAAAGAAAAAGTTACAGATCATTATATAACTGGTTTTCAAATCATAATCTATTTCCAATTCCAACGACAATCAATTTATAGGTCTATATTTCAATATATTTATTTTTATAGGGATAACAAATGATGGTATCCGCCGCCTGCGGTGTAGCGAGGCGGAAATTTGCGTTGGCGGGTGACCGCACGTGCAAGCTGGGGTTTGATTCCCCGACCCTTGCTATAGGACAATAGCTTTTATATACCTACTACTCCTACTAATACTTCGTTTCATATATTATATCCTGATATATTTAATTAAAGTATTTTTGCTACAGAAACTTTAACTTTATCAAACAAGTAAAAAATACTTCTTACACTCTTGCTGTGTCAGTGCCCTAATGCTTTCATTAGCGGGCTAACAATGACACTACGTAAAGATAACCTTCGCGCTAATTGATACAATAATTAACGGGAAAAAAACTTTGTAACTTCATTAATGTAGTCAAGCTAAATACGCATTAATTAAAGCATGCTCGGGTACGGCCGTTAGCGCTAATATAAACACGGATGTGGTAGGAACGTAAAACTAATATTAACGCATATATAGTAAAATAATTTAAACAATATCAATTGTTATAACAAATAAATTATAATATTGAAATCATCATAAATGTTTGTAGTTTAATAAGATATCAAATACCAAAACCTAGATTACTTAAAGCAAGAAACGATGTGCCAATATTTCTGAATGATTGTCTCGATGAAGTAATAAACTCATGAAGAGATCTGATTTCAAACGAAAAGATATACGAACCTTTTTATTTTAATCTAGGAGGCTAATAATTTGGTAGGTAGATCATGGATTAACGTCAATTGGACGTGGTTATGCAAAGTAGATCTAACCACAAAAACTAGCTTTTGAGAAAGTAAGTATTTTAGTAAAATTGTTCTATTAAAATGTGCTTGATTTAAAATTTCATTTCAATATTTCATTAGGAAAAACGTACCATGCAGCTTGTTTTTTTTTCATATACCAAAGTTGATGTGGAGATGTCATTTGTAGTATAATTAAAAAAACGATTTTGTGGCTTGGATCCATTTTGCATAACTACGTCCAATTACCGTTCAAAAACTGGTTAGTAAAGAGTCCTGCTGTCAACAGAACAAAACTAACGCCAGCAGTTTAGCTGGTTGCACCACAGACATATAAAGTTTTCTTGGAGAGTTTGAATTCGGTTATGGAAACTGTTACGTAACGTTTTATAATTTACTAGACACGTTCTGCAGCCGAAATACAACCTTAATACAATTTATCAAAGGGCAACTTTACATTGACGTGAAAGTTAAATTTTCATTAATTAATGTATTTATAATACGTTTCATTTCACGAAATTAATTACTGAACTTTTTCTCCGTGTAAACTTTGTATCAAATCTCGGTCCTATATGTGCGTGATATATCTTTAAAAAGGGTTTTTTCTAATTTTTTCCTTTCACTATAATGCATAATGCATATAGAACAAAATCGGTCTGGTTAACTGGCAGGACAGAAAGCATTCAAAGGCACAGATTATAAATTATGATATTACGATCAAACATCGGCCGACAGATCACGCGTGGTGTGACCACAATACTGTCGCGCATCTGCGGCTACAAAAAATATAGCATGTGACGTACGGTATATATCGTCAATCTTTATATGCGAAAACGTAAAGAAAACCTCCATCTTGAACAGGGGTGCCAACTTAAAAAACTTACCTTAAAATTAAACATATCATACATATTTATTAGTTTGCTATAATTTTGTGTATATTTTGTATTGTATAACGTATACTGTGTGTGTGTTACGTATATATGTATACACTAGATACACACGCGTGAGAAAAGTACAGCATTAAGTCTTTTCTATCATTGACTGCTAGGCAACGCTTTGTTGTTAGACATTGGCTTGAATTTGTCTAAATTGTAATGGATCTTCCCACTGAAATAAGATGTTTATTTACAGTAAAAAGTAGCCTATAATACTCGACGTCCTCCGAACTATCTCCAAACTAAAAATCATACCATAGGGACGCTCCGATGCGGCGTGGAAGAAGGAAAAACAAACAAACACATTTTCGTATTTATAACATGAGTATGTAGTACTATTACATATTATACTAAACTCTACTTGTCATATATACTTGAATCCTTTTTACTTTATATTCCTTGAGTTTAATGTGATAGCCTAAATAAACAGGCTGCATACCGAATGTTAAGTGACTCTCTTACCAATGTTCATTAGTAACATTAAAGGCATCATTGAGGAGTTGTCAATCAAGAAAAAGAGATAAAAAAGACAGAAAGAAAGAACTATCTCTTAACCTCTCAGCCAGAACACGATAATTGAATTCATTTCGATGCCAACCCAAGATAGACAATTATAATAAATCGGCAGGCTAATAATATAAGTAAATCTTTACGCAAGGCCCTCCTACCAAGGAGGGTGATTTCCGTCGGCTCTTCCACATCGATACGTCAAATCACAACCCATAATTGTCTCCCTGCATAGCTCGGATGTCCTCTCACAATCTGAAGGGTACAGGCTATAGTCCACACTGGCCAAGTGCAGTTTGGTAGACTTTAATCTTTAAGAACGTTACGTAGAACTCTTACATGTGTAGGTTTCACGGTGTTTTCCTTCACCGACACAAGTAAAATTTATTTATAATACAAACGTGTTTTTGTAAATTAGAAATGCGTGCAGGATTCGAACTCAAGCCCCGTGTTCAGGACACCATCGGATATCTAGTCTATCATTACACGCTTACGTCTATCGACAAGAAATTGCAGTCAATATTCTCAACTGCTCAAACAGCGCCTTTGTATAAAAGTTATTAAACTTCTAATGAACTTAAAACCTGTGAATAACCCGTTATTTCTACGATTTCTTGTCTAACACCTGCTCTAATGTCCACTTCGTCGCAAAACAATGGCAAACACTACCAAAGACACATAATCGGCTTACAAACAAAACCGTAAACAAATCCATTTGAAATCTCGCCCGTGTGTCAAACACTAAGCCGACATAATGCATTTAAACCTAACCCAATTTACTGATCGCAACGGGAGTATCCTTACAATACATTGTTCAAATTAACATCTTTAAACGTTCGCTTCTTCTATTCTTATTTCAACGGCTTAAGGTAGGTTTTTGCGTGTTTGTGTCATGAGATATTCTGGTATTCTTTTCAAAATCGTTGACTTTTGTCGTTGAATATATCTCTTTGTGTCCAAACCCACAATAGTTAATGCACTCATGATCTTTTCAACGTTGTCATCTATACTAAGTACTTGCGTCGACCAAAACTTATTTACCTGCGAAATGTAATACATTATCCTTACCACAATAGAAATAGAGCACAGATTAGCAAGGTCTATATTCCAAGGTATCAATTACCAGTTGTAGTATGAATGTAATTGAATATTTGACTTTCCTAACTCGTGTGACGGGGCGAAATTGCGTGTCGAATTTCGAGGTAAGTTTTAATTGTGAAGTGTAACTCTGATCTTGTTACTTTCAAAGAAAGTGATGAAATATAAAAGATAAGCTATTGATCGTTTTTATAGATCTTACTATGTCATATTTGATTGATCATTTGATTGCGACGTTTGATTTTTGATTGATTCGTAATCATTGATCTCAGTAAATTGTATTCTTAAACACTTCCATTAGTAGAAGTGTGGACATTAGGAATGTTAGTGTAAGTTAGTCTTGTTGATAGTATAAGTTATTGATCAGTTAGTAATTATTACTAATTTGTCCCACGCTTAAATTTGTCACAGATGCGTTGCAACCCCTAAGGGCAGATATTGGCCTCTTGTATAAGTACAACCAGCAACCTAGAGCTTCCCACAGACCGGAACACAAATGCTACAAGACAATTATTTTACGACAGAAGAAGGTTCTAGTACTTGAATGTGCGGTACTTGATAATTGAATTATCACATTTTTAAAACATGAACTTATATTTAACTTCTAAAATACATGAGTAGAACATACGTACATACGATATGTCTCTCACGTTTTAAAAGACGAACCGAACCCAGCAGTGCCATTGTTATAGTCTAAGGTAAATATAAAAAATAAGTAACATAATATCACAAACAAAACATTTAAATGATAACTCTAAATATCATTTCAGGTAAAATTTATTCTTCCGTATTATTAGAACGTCGGATTGGGAATTTCCGTCACGTTTACAAGAAAACATTTTATATATAAATCTATTTTTATCCGCGACGGAACGGATATGGTATATGCGTTTGGGATGTTTGTTTGTTTGTGTGTGCAAACCGATGTTATATAAACAAATTCTGAAGCGTTATTCGATAAGTTACTAATGATCAATATTATTGTAAATAATAATATTATTTTGAAACTCTACTGATCTATACACAGGATAGGCCTCCCCTAATTTGCGACACTCAGACCGGTCTCGAGTCTTCTGAATCTTGTAAATGCCCGCTAATCTATCTATAGCTAGCTATCTATTATCTTTAAACGACAAATTCTTGTATATATATATCAACGACCTCGGAAACGGCACCAACGACTTTTTTGAAAATTTGTATTTAAAGGGTTCCGGGCGCGATAAATCGATCTAGCTAGATTTTATTTTTAGAAAATGTCGTTAAGTCCGTGTTTTTATTGAATTAAAAACCTCCTACGTTCCTTCTTTTGGTGAGAAAAAACTATATATATTCATTATTTATGTCGGTAAGATCATAATATATTATTCATTTCAAAAAATATGATGAACTTAAAAAAAAACACCGAGCAAAGCTCGGTCACCCATTGGCTTTTTATTAATTACAACAAATTTTACATACGTTAAAATCTCACTTTGAAATCTTGATGGTACCTTCGGAATATTAATTTTCAACGGTAGATACCATTTGCACAAATCAAAACCGAATACCACACATCTGCTGCGACACACCCATATATTTATGTGATCAATGCATTTGACACCCCATACATTGAACCGTTTAATGCAATAGGTTTTATAATGGTGTGTGAACAATTTTGTAGTTAAACCGCAACTATTAGTTATCTTGGATAGATGAAGATAATAAAACTATATTTATAATAACTTTAATGCTGGCAAGGTAAAACTGAAATGAACAATATTATTCATATTTTCATACAGTGTATAAAACCATAAGTCCTTTAAATTAATCAACTACAATTTTTTATAAGAGTGCACGCTATTTGTTTTAAGACATGACGCTATTGTCATATGACTTTATTAAGACACACACACACACACGTCAAATGATACAGAAATATTTATTTAAGTAAATGAGCCGATACCTAAGTAAATATATGTGTGACTTAATTTGTGGCTTTATGAAATTTTATTATATTTTATTAAATTTAAGTAGCGTAATATTTAAATGTTGGTGTAGATTACTTTAATTTAATATAAATAAGAGAAGAGAATAAGTTCCCTTAATAGTAAATGCAAATTTAGTATCACGTTGATACACTATCGTCTCATTATCTACGCAATACTCTTTATCTACCCTCTGCAAAAATTCGTTTGAAGAGGAAAAATCAAGTTACGCAAGATTAACAAACTGAAATAATCCTCTTGGTGGATATTATCCTCGTGCACCGCCCTTTCTACCTCTCGCATCTATAGTAGAATCTCTGCTTAATTGCGCTTAAAACCAAAAAAAGCTTTTAGTTTGATTACCGACAAATGTAAAAATAATTGCGCTGAAAACACCGTGAAAAATTGCCTTAACTTTTATACATTAGAACCACGTAATGTTTCAGTACAAAAGTCTTGCAAGTAATAGGGGATTCAGTAGTTAAGCGTCGTACGAACGTAACGAACATTAGCGAGCTCGCAAAGTAAGGACAATGGGTAAGCAGTTGATATTTTGGTAGTGTGGCATACTCGTCAAGGCCGTCGTACACTTCCGACACAGACGTACGTAGTGTTTAATTAACTAGGTTGGATTTCATCCACGTAAGACTGTGTAATTGCCTTAAACCATAAACGTAACTTGCTGCTACGAGTACCGACCTTGACTGAAACTTTCGTAGGTGATTATTACCTTTTCATCACCCTACCTATCCTTAGCGTAAGCTCTAATGCCTTAAATGACACTAAGTGCATTAAATATTTACGTAACTTTATCACTTTAGGTTTTTTCTTAGTCTTACTTATTTAAGGCTAAGGATTTAAGCTAATTTTTTACTTAACTTAGACTTAACTGGCAGAAAATGCTTTTAGCGTTAGCCGTAATCTTATGGTAAGTTATATATTTGTTGAGTTTGGCATTATACGAATAAAAAAGTCCGTGATGAGTCACGGGGAATGTATGGTTCCGCAGTTGTTAGTTGATCGACTCATCACAACTCATATCTGTCCCACTGCTGGGCTCGGGTCTCCTCACAATGTGAGGGGTCACACGTTAATTTGCAAATAATAATTAGCTGTGATCATTTTCCTTTAAAATTCATCATATATGTTTTCGTGGTTTTTTTTAAATTTCTAACCATTTGTCTGGCAGCAAGGGGCACTTAACTCTAGGTAAAATTTCCACTTTAAAACTGAATATTTCTCAAAGGGAATACTGAATCAGAAATTGGTCTTTATAGAGTCATAACGACATCAGACATTTTAGACCAAACAAATCCAGCTCCATTTGATGTGTACACGGAATACTTTGAAAAATACTTTCGTAACATTTTATTTTATTGTTTTTCCAGCGTAATAAATATGTGTTCCCGTGCCAAATTACGGCTTCTTAGTCTTAATATTATAACTAAAGAACCCTAAAATCACAGTTTGAGTTATTTATGTAATTGTCTTAGTCGCAAAGCTCTGAAACACTCGTCGAGAGAAAAAATATCTCTAAACGTCGAGGTATTTAAATAAACATCTCCATGGCATGTAAGGCATGTAGGAATTGCAGAAATAAAGTAAGAAATTCGTGCGTTGTCGCTTGTAATATTGAACCACAACGGATTGTGCTAATAAAGAAATTCCATATCGCGATCTGCGTCGTAATTGATACAATTATCATAGAATTTGGTTACTTCTAATATGTTTTTTTTATACATAGACTGATTATTATAACACAAGTTTCATCATCATCATTACAACCCATAATTGTCCCACTGCTAAGCTCGGGTCTTCTCTCATAATATGAAGGGTATCCACCACACTGGCCAAGTGCGGATTGGCAGACTTCACACACCTTCAAGTACATTATGGAGAACTCTCGAGTGTACAAGTATCTAGTCAATTATTATTATCACAGGATTAAAATAGAATTAGAACCGGAAGAAGGACTAAAATATTATCTAATGTTGTCATACAGGTTATTAGGCCTAATAATATGGATTTTTGATGATAAATATACACTAATTTAGATTTATGATAAACCTTAGCTTACGTCATAACAGAATGAAAGATTCCTTTTTTTGTTTGTGAAGCCACAACACTTTGAAATCTATTTCTAGAATGAACGAACTTATCGTTTTGTAGCTTAACATACAAATTACCTTAAATCTTTAATTTCTTAACATTATTCGAGAAGACCGAAATACGGTTATGAAATAATTAATTAACTAATTAAGGTATGTGTCGCGAATATTCATACGTATATTACCGAAGCATTACTCTAAGATACATATTGATGGATCATTAACGTTACATCCTCGTGGTTTTCTTATCTAGATCACTTGGGATCACTGAGACGGGTAGGATCACGGGAATTAGGTTTGTGTTTCACGTGATATGTGTTATAACGTCTCTTTGTTTTTCCGTACGAATCGTGACATTTTCAATCTAATTAAGGACCTTGTAATTGTTTACCCATGGTTTTAGTACCTAAATGAAATTATTGATCTATGAATTATTGAGGCCAAGTGATCATATTTCCACGACACACAAATTTTCTGAGAAAATTAATATTACCCGCCTTAAGTTTAATAACATACTGATACCCTAATAATAGATAATATTAATTAGGAAATAGATACTCCTATCGTTTGTCAAACTATTTTGTGTTCTATTTCCTTAGTATAAGCGACAAATTAGATATTTCGAAAAAAATATTCATTACAACTTGGGAGATTGTCTACAAAGATTAACTTGGACAATACGGTCTGTGATCGAGTGTCGTGTTTCTAATTAAAGATTCTAAATGTTTCCCAAAAAACAATTTTGGGCGTAAAATCTCTCCATCTCTCCGATAAAATTAAACTGGGATTCGACTGGAGCAGCCTCCGTTCCGTAAACTGCCTGCGATGGTCAATCTATTAGGCTATTATTGTTTCAACTGAAATATAAATCGTTTTTATTTTATTACGTGGATATATTTTTTTAGGTTACAAAATAATACCTATATCACCTGACGCTTGAAGACTTAAAACACCAGACTAAAGCTGAGAATCTACCCGAGATGTGCAATTAACGAGGCGGCGTGCATGAACCATTGGTCCAATAAGATTGATTATTTTTTTAACCTTGCCTAATGAAAAAATTCTTTTGATGAATTTTGTCCTCGAACTCTGCCTCATACCCTCTCACACCTCAGGTGGAAACTCAGCATAAAATAATTTCAGAATAACTATCCTATGAAAAATTAAAGTGATTGATTTTAATGCCAGGAAAAAATATTTTACTAAAAATGAGTTACGAGTAACCAAATAGGCAAAAGAGACATCGATAAAAACAGTTGATTACTAATTACTAAGTTCATTAATTATTACGAGTAACCGCCTTCGCTTCGCTTCGGGAAACCTTTGCCTACGACGTACGAAAATATTTTTTGGATAGCTTTTAATTTAAAATAATAATTTTATTTGTGAACAGTTAAAAAAATTGATTAAACATTATCCCCAAACTTTAATACGTAATTG
>DWPA01001132.1:0-19933 GCA_018251375.1 Calpodes ethlius
AATTACGTACGTGTAAAAAAACAAAAGGTCATTACAATGATACTACATAAATCAACAAATGAAGAAATATTCATAACAAAATTAGAGTAAATTACTGTGCTGACAGTATTCAGAATCTCAGATTTTAAATTATAAAACATTCCCAAGTTGTAATCAAAATCAACTATTACATTCATTTACTCTATCACTTTTTTAATTTAAATTATTTTATATTATTAATTTAAGAGATCCGTTTTCAGATTGAGCATTTCTAGCTGTATCAGTATTTTGATGCCAACTTTACTAACCCTTTTATCTACAAAATTGGAGAAGAGTTCCATTAAATTTAAACAGACTATGGCAAATATTCTTTAGGACAATCTAATTGACTTTTTGAAACCTGTGTAATATATAAACACAGAACAATGTCATAGAATACTCAGATATAAATATACACCCACAACTTACGTCATAATTATAACCATGCAGTTTAGAAAAGAAAGCAACTCGACAGCTATTAACAGAACCTATGTCAGACTGTTTTATTGATGAATGACTTGAATTAAGTCGCTGATACTGTTGGTTGTGACACAAGACACCGCTAAATCAAAATACAGATACAAGAAACACACGAATAAAAATTATGGATGGAACCGCGGCTGTTATAGCCGAACTGAACGATGTAATCATGAAACATATGTTATATGGTCGAACAAACATATACTTCTATTTTTAATTCTAAACATTCTTCTCTGTAATAAATCAAAAGTTTTAATTAACTACAGCATGATTGCTTTGTTTTCAATAGAGCATCAAAGAAACATTATAATATCCTTGGTTTATTGAGTTAGTCGTAAATAATACCTTGTATGTTCTCAACTGCGCAGGCGCATTGTCAGTGTTGGCACAATACAGCATGCCCTAAAACGCAATCTACGATAACTCGGGCTTTGTAAATGTCAGATTTATAATACCGCTGCACTGATCTTACAGTAGCTACATAATATGGAGAGTAATGTTTTAAGCAAATCTAACTTTCTTTTAATTTTATAACTAATTAGATGACTTTTTGAATTTGAAGATCCTAAATAACATGTTTTGATCATAATGCATAATCGTTCAATAATAATTGCTGGAATATCGACATCACGAAAAGCTGATGTCTCTCTTGCACTCGAATAAGTAGTATACAGCGTGATAGTTTTTCGTATTTTTACTTTAAACACAAATGAGTTTTACCAAAAAATCTGATTTATCATCGCTGGCATAAAAACCTTAAATGATCAAGGACCAGAAGCTAGGTACGACTATGATAATGCGCATCGCCCACTTCCTCTACAGATGGTCATGAGTGACGGAGATTAGTTAACATCAGATGAATCGCCAGCTCATTGACAATCAATCTACCAACTATTGAAAATTCATTCGATTTGATTTGATGTTTCATTCCAATGTTACTAATTAATGAAATAGAAAAAAATCTTAATTATAACGCTAAACGTATTAATTATGTAATGAAATTTCATCCGTGTAAGTACTCTGTGAACTTGGAAGATGTAAAACAGATTTTAATGTAAATAGCACATAAAAAGACCAGTCATCTGATGGTAAATAGTCACCTTCGTCCGTAGATATTCTAGTCATTATTAACACTTAACCCATCAGTGATGCGTAACCAGCAAAAAAGATTAGGCATCAAATACAAAATACATAGACTTTCAACAATATTAAAACTTACCGCATAAGCTAAGAAAAGTTCACGTTGAAAATATTAAATGTACTTTATAATGGAAAATGTAGACCTACTATGACCCAGTTATAAATACAGGTAATCGCAAAGTTGCTGCAGTCAATTTTGTTGGAGTACACAAATTGGGTGTGCTCCGGCACAAAATTTCCCTTCCGCAAATGGCTAACTTTGTTTTGAGATAACATCTAAATTACTTTATCTCTCACAACATAACTTTTCAAAATGTGTCATACATACATATCTGATAACAATTTTATTTATTAGCACAGATATTGTGTAATCTTGCTCTGAGTTTCTATTCATATAACCGATTACCTTGATAATTAAATATGTCAGGAATCTAAATGAACAGTAATGAATAAATTAAGGAAATCATCTTATATAAAGTTAAATAACTAATTGTATGACCGCGGTCGTAACTGAAAAATATATTATATATATTTGTCGTATTGGAAAATAAAGAATTACTTGTAGAATATAAAAACGGATATACTTTTATACAGAAGACTAAAACGCTACTGCGTTAAATATTTGTGGATCGTAATATTTTAAACTGGCAGTAAAGTTCCGCAATCTCAATAAATTTCTTTCTGGGGAATTTTCAGAAAGTGCTTTTAAAAAAGCACTTCCTATTTATAAACATTTTTCATGGCAAGAACAACTGCAACTTCTGCCATATTTTTATAAATAACAACCGTATCATTCGGCATTCGTCATTGTTAACATCTTATTTTTAAACAGTTATGTAATTATAAAATATTGCAAATACTCACTTTAATGGTAACATAATCTTGACTTCCTTTTATTAGGTCAATGACATCTTCTCTACTCTTTTCTTCTACATTAACTCCGTTCACTTCAAGGAGTCTATCGCCAGGGAGTAAACCAGTTTCACTAGCTCCGGGATAAGAACCAGGTTCCGCAAGAATCACAGCCTTGTAGGTTAATTTACTACTCATAATACTGTTACCATTGCATTTATTATCGCCATTCAACAGACCATTCTCTATATGCGAATCCTTATTATCGCCAATAAATACCCTCTCTTGAACCATTGCACGTCGAAGACTAAATCCAAAGTCGTTTCTTGGGGCTTTCTGCCTTTGAATTGTTAAGACACGCGGTTTCGGTAGTTGTAAATGACTTAATGTTGGTAGAGGCAAATAGACATCATCAAATGTACTGGTTCTAGACCATCTGTGGAAGCCCTGGGATTCACCAACAGGTGAGGTAGAAAACGGCGGTGTAGCAAACGAAGAATTAGTAGTAGTGTCGGTTAAAGAATCTGCACTTGGAGAAGTAGAAGTAACGCCAAGATAACTGTTTCCATTAGTTTTTGGAGCTTCATCAACGTCTTGGGTAGTAATAGCCGGGTTAGAATTATTTTTATAGTATTTATATTGTGTCTCTACAGGACTATGAATCACTTTTTTTGTGAATTTCTGCATGTGTTGCATATCATCGCTTGATGACGTACTCTTAGATGGTGGGATTCCATAAGAAATAACCTCATTCTGTTGAGTATTTCTTGCGAGTTGATTTGGATCTTGACCGTTAATGTAATCAACTGTATCAGAATTTGGAATATTGCTTTCTTGTGAATTAGAACTAGTATTGCTTAAACGTGGACCTTTAAGGATTCCTCGTTTAGGGGGTCTCGGTGGTATCGGAGGTAGATTTGGTGCTTGTCGAGGGCTGTTATTAATATTATTTGGATTATTTAAAGAATTCAGTGATGTTTCTGAACTGTCGGATTGCAATATACCATCTTTTTTATTCCAACTATGTGTAGTGGGGTATCCAGGTGAGAGATGATTATTTTCGTCGCTAAGATTAGAGTTGGATCCGGAAGTAGTTATGAGCGGATAGTTGGAATAGTTGGAATCTTGCTCAAGATGGGCAAACAATGACGCCGTGTAGTCAGCTGTGATGCCGGAGGGAAGTTTTTCTTTTTCTTTGCGTCTGCCTCGTAGTTTCAAAGACCGTCGAACCTGCAATAAATAAACATAGTACTTAGTTATTATATACATACATTAAATTTATTCATGAGTGAATGTAAAACAACAAAACATTTATTCAGTCAAGATACTTTTAACTGTAGTAATTTGATTTATATAAGTAATTAATTAATTATCTACTAGTAGGTATCCATGACACAGAATTTTAAATTGCTTCATTAAGAAGCAAAACAAAAAATGTCTATACACAACGTCGAAAGATATCAAGGTCTATTAAACTCTCGGTTTCTGATGATACGCCGAGACAAATAACAGTAGTAGGAACGGCGATAAAACCAGTCAAGCACCACGATGCAAAAAGCCGCATTCTGAGCGATGACTTGGCAGACCGAGTCGACTAATGAAAGTGTAGACACAAACACTCGAAGGATTGATGCTTATGATTGACCGATACGCGACCCGATAATGAAGATAACAAAGAAAAAAGTTACTCGCTCAATTTAATAAGCGATAAAGCATAATTGCAACTGATAAATCAAACTAATTTGATGATATAATTGCATAATAAAACTAAGTATTAATAGACTTCTATTAAGTTAGTACACTTCATCATTCAAGTTACTAATAATTATTAAGAAAACAAGTCAATAAAATATGTCGGGTTTAAATTCAATCTTTTGCGCTGGACCTAGCTCGAATCCAGATTTGGTCGTGGCGCTAAAGTAATTTAAGTGTTAATTGGAGATGTAAAGGTTGCACGGCGAGTTTTTCGACTGACGACATAATTGAATACCACAAACTACTTTTATTTTCATTAACTTGATCTTTGATAGCAATAAACGAGTCATCCGGATTATTAACAAAACTACAACTAACAAGAGAATAAATAAAATAAACATGTCATGTGATGAAGTTATGAGACTACAATTTTGTTTACATTTTTTAATGATAAACATTCTGTTATAATAACTGCTTAATGAAACATGACAGGTCCATTACGCACCTTGTTCGATAAACAATTTGTAATGATTATACAATTTTTTTACACTAGAATCAACATCTTAGTAGTAAGCGACAGTGAAAGAAGAAATATAATATATCTTTAAGAAGTCTATTAGGTGCTATAGAATAGTTACAAAGTATATACAAATGATGAGGTATAAAAGTGTAAAAGTTAACGTAAGAAAGAACCGTTACAAGATAAAAATGAGTTACCAAAGCGCGAAGAGCGAGTCCAATAACCTTAAGACCATCGTAAGATTCCGTTTTCCCCAGCACTTCCATTATTAAGAGATTGTAACACTGACTATGCAAAACCTGGTATAGAACGTTGCTCCATCAATAATTGCTTTCTAATGAAACATTATCATAGGTCATCTCAATGTTCAATGTTTACAAAAACATCAATCAACAAACACGTTAATTATAAACAAACATTATACAAACAGTTTAATCACGTTGTCGGTATGTTTGTTTGTTATTGATACCCGTAATTATAATTAAAATTAAAGACTGATTAGATACCGGTATCTATAAAGGTAAATAGTAAACTTTGAATGGGTATTCTTAATAATTCACGCACATAGGAAATGTAAGATATGAAGGTAGCCAATATAGTTGAAGTCTCCTTTGAGTAACAGTTAAATTTCTTAAAGAAAATAATAAATACAGTGTTCATTTCAAGGAACGATTTGAACAAAAAGTTTGGTTGAATTTGGAGCCTAAACTCAACAGTAAAATATCGTCTAACTAATAAGTTAGACGATAATAAATGTCATCCGAGAATTCGACTACGAAATTAGGTCATCAAATATTTTTAAGACTAGTATTCATATATAAATGAAATAAATATGGAAGGAAAATATGGCTTCATCCCATTATTACCTAACTACAGGGCACGGTTCTCTAATCATAACTAAAGCCATTAGCTAGTCGCTAACGAGAAATCAGAGGATCAATCAAGGATCGAATATATACATATATATTTTTAAATATACTAATACGATCACGTAAAATTAATACTAGTATATAGTTTGTTCTCATTCATTAAGGAATATGTTCTCTGAGAAGTAATTTTCACTTTTGATAAAACTAACCCCGTATAGCTCAAATAAATCACTAGTTCCGATTGCTTTAGCTTACAACATGCAAGAAGCTTCCCGCTGCGCACGGTAAGCAAGAGAATGAGTTATTCTAACGTTCTGTGAAACTGTGAAGCTTGTTATGAACATTAAATTACAATATAACAATAACACGAATCGTCTGACCTATGGTGGAGCCTGAAGCATTTGTCTTTCAACGTATACGACCCGAGTGTTATTTAGTGATTCCGAAATTGAAGGACCCTTATATTATGGACAATACGGATCTTAGTGCTCGCTTCTAAAGCTAGTGTGAATTTCACGTCATTGATATTTTTCTGAAAGCTTTAGTATTGTTCCGGGACTTATTCATCTATTTCATTAGACATTTTCGTGTCTTACAATTATTACTGCAAACCGTGAGTTCTTTCCAAATAGCCCTTCTTATATACCAGTTGAAAGTTTGTTCAACATCTTCGTATCTTAAAGAACGTATTTACCTAACTTCAGGCAGTTTTAAAGGACATTCTCTAAATTCGGAATACCTGTCATGAAACCAAATTCAGCAATATATAACATGGCAAATTTCGCGACAAAGAAAAATCAAAAATTATGATTTTTTTTAGTAACAAACTTGTAAAAATTGTAAATTAAGGAACACCCAACTTCAAAAGTTACGCAAAACAGTATATACTGTAAGTTATCGTTGTGCGACATTGTCAGAGGACATCGAACGACACTTCTAACGATCTATAGATACTGATCTCTACAACTTTATCACTGTTACTAATACTGTGTAATCGGTGCGCCATAGACCACAAACTATGGTCAAAAGTTAACAGCAAAAATATCTATGTAGCAAATGTACATTAAGAACAATTTTGCTCGTGGGCCTATCCACGAACAAATGAGCACTCGCATCCGGCGTTTCTAAATTGCAATTCGACACTTTGAACAATTAGAACAGAGGAAGTGTTGGTACCAGTAGTTGGACGTGTTCATTTGGACACGCGCATAGATACTTGTAGTTTTAAATCGAATGCGTTTATTCTCCTCGTCTCTTATTAAGGCAGAAATCGTGTTTAAAGAGACTAAAACGGAGGTAGAAAAGGTTACTAAAGTAATTTTAATTGTATCATTATCTTACGAAGATCTTTTGGCTTTTAGCGGTTATTAATAAGTGATATCTTTCAGATAACGGGCTTATCGAAAACATCAAAATATAATAAAAAAGTAATTTCAATAGCCACGCTATAATTCTTTGTATTATATATTTTGTATACAAACTATATAAGTGTAAATCATGTAAGTTTCCTATGAAAATGGCCCTATTACATAGATATAGTTTCAACGCAAAAAATATTTTTAAGAAAGGTACTCTTTTTCTGCTCCGTAATTCTTCAAAAGTTTAATGACTGACCTAGCATGCGAGGTTAAACGCACGCGATTCATATTGATCTAGCAAACTAGGGCATTACCTACTATTTTACTTATAAAGTATGTATACAGTTATACAGTGCAGTATAATTCTATTTCCCCATGATTACTAACATATTTGAAGTTGGTCATGGACATGATGCAAGTCTTCCTGATATGGTAAAGGATGTTAGCAACCTGGTAATGACGAGCTACAACCATGAGTAACAATAATAAAGGTGAATTATTAGGACAGAAAAATCTGTGGACGTAGTCCGATGCTCATTCCGCGTTTACAATGTTTTAAACAAAACAAAATCATGATGTTGCAAATCGATGTCCTGATCGATTCCCACCCGCTATCCTAGTCTCGAAGCAATATATTTAATTAAAAGACTTTTGCGTTACATTAACTGTGGCCGTGAAGCACAGGCGAGCGCTAGTATTAAACTGGTCATTTAATATTTCCGATCCTTTTAATATTGGATAACAACAAATTATTCCTTTCCAAAGCCATAGAGTAGTTCAATACTAGGCTCACCACTGCTACAGAGTAACAAACGAAAAAGTTTTATTAATAATTAAAAATATACAATAAAATAAATTCTAAAATTTCAGCGAGCACACTTGATAACAAAAAAAATCTGCTAACAAAATTATATTATAAACCAGTTATCAACCAAATTTCAGACAAACGAATATAAAATAAAAGACTTGAATCCAAACTTAAGTTTCATTTCATTCAGTACCAATTTCAACGTACGATTTTATTGATCGATAACTTTGTAATAGGACAATTTAAAAGCAATGATAGCAGATAAGATACGCTATCGGTAACAATAATAGTATCAAACCTATTACTTTTATCTCATTCTCAACGCACATACGTGATGTGATTTACAACTTTAATAATGACGTTTAATGCGTACAACTTGCTTCAGTACAAAGAAGTGTGGGATTTTCAAATTCTTGAGGCTGCGATTAAGCACTCGCAGCATAGATAAGAACTAGCGATGGATTTACGCAACGCAACCAGTACCGTTATTTGTTAGCAACTAATTTCAACTGTCATTTGACCATTATGCATAAAAATACAATATGAATACTCTTTATTTTCACACAAACATGTAGGAATTAGATAAAGTTACGTATTGTTACGGAACTGTGACTCCCATCTATAAAGAGTATTTTTTTATCGAAGAATTTACAGTTCTAATTTAACGGATCCTTTGGCAGCCCTGTGTTAACAGTTTGACCTCGCGTAATTTCGCAATTCGTGGGAAGTAGTATACAAAGTCGAACCTATTATGCTTTTCTTTTTTTATTAAAGCTTTGTTTTATATTATAATGTCGCTGTAACACCTGCAGTTACCAAGGTAATGCATCCGCTCTCGTACTCTCACGTGATTGCAATTCGCTACCCTTCCACCCCTACCCTCCCCCCTCCCAGACAACATAATCTCTACTATAGCTCAAATTGGCAAACACTGCAAAGAAGAACAGTACAAGCCGTTGCACTGTTGGTACCAAATAAAAATCATTTTTAAACAATAACAAATCACAAGACTGACCTTAGAGCTACAAAAGAGTCATGGCAAACAAATGCCAGTAACAGTGTTCCTCCAACAGAATAAACTACACGTCAAGCCGAGCTGAATGCCAAACGATGGTATTCCGATTCACGTGGACTTTTTGACCTATTGCCATTGCGACAGCGCACATAACCAACTAAGTGAAGAGATTGTTAGATACCGCATATGGTTGTGATAAAATCTATGGAAACATTGATATTTCGTGAGCATCATAACGAATTCTTTGGCAATGACATTAAATGGAAATAAAGTTCAAGTGCTGGTTTTATTACTTATTTGTTTTCGTTGCAGCTTATTTTAATTTCTACGATTGAAAGGCGTAAGTTTATCTGGAGTGCTACTACTGAATAATTAAAAATATGTGAAAAGTTTTCAAAAATTAGGCGTTCGATTTGACCGTTTAAGCAGTACTTATAAAATTTATACCAATAAAATTGTTTTTAAGTCTGTTTTCATAACTAATATAAACTAAGCTAGCATGCACTACAATACCTCCAAAGATTAAATTCAATTACATTTAGAAGTTCTCAAGCGAAATTGATGAATCAAGAAGTTAAATCACTAGAAGTTCTTACATATTATAATGATGACAAAGATTGGCAATGACATTTTACAAATCGCTCTTGAATATATTAACTGAAACTTGAATAACGTGATGCGCTTAACTCGGATGGGATGACGGTCACAAATTGATACCGAGTACCTTGACTGCTTCAAATATGCTGTGAGGAAATCTGAATGTTGCATATCGCATTTAATATACACAACCAGCCTCTATGCACTGATAGCTTACTTGTTTAATTTCGAAATTCTGGTGGTCTTACATTTATAAAACCATTTAGTGGGTTCGATCTTGTGAATTTTCATGTCGCAGTTTGATAACTTAACGTGTTCCAATCGCCATAAAACACTTCCAAGGAAATTCTGAATCTATTTATTTAATCTTTATTGACCACAATAGAAGCTTAACGCATTATCCTAACCTAACCTAACCTAACCATAATTATAAATATCAATTATCAGCTACCCAGGATTGTCATTGTGACAGCAAAAGTGAAATGGATAAAAATTATAAAAAATTAGACAAAGCGATTAAAAAGCAGAAACATTTTAATTAACCTACCAATATTGTGATAAAAACCCATCTTATTAAGGAAAATCTAATACTGAACTATAATAAAGCTTAGTAATATTTCCTGGAAACCATTTAAAACCCACATTGTTAAGAAAAATCTAATACTGTACTATGATAAAGCTCAGTATTATCTCCTAGAAACCAAGGTCTTTGCGGGCCGCATTCTTATTAATCCAACCGATAAACCAAAGGATCACATGCATTTGCGGCTTCTGCACATTAATTGAGGCCAACTTGCAGTCCGATCGCAAATGAATTCGACCCTAAGATTGCTTAGGAAAAATCTGTTGGACAGACTGGCCGGAGATGTAGAAAAAACCGGTTCTCATTACGTAGTATTAAATGACAAAAGAGACAATTAAAAAAGTAAAAACCACATATTTGTGGTTGTTAGTAGTCTGAGAAAAGACTTTAATTTGTTTTTTTGTCACCTTTGAAACAACAAATCTTTCAGTTTCATTGTTTTTACTTTAACCACATACATACGTTGTTTTAAAATTAAATCTTATTTACTACAGTCATTATTCCCTGTGCTATTATATCATTCAATGTGGATATGAATGTAATTAATTATTTAATCCGTAATTGGAGCCCAAAATAAACCACGTATTTTAGAGTGCTAAGTGACGAATTTAGTCATTATTATTAAATGTAACCAAATTAATCATTGTGTGTGAATTACTTTAATAATAAGTGCATAGACACAAGTCGACCAATCAAACGTTTACTGCGGCAATTCAATATCTGTAATAGTTTGATTGATCCTTTATACATTAGGTATTTTAGACTTTAAATTTATACAATCCTTTAATAAAAGCTTTTCACATTGAATGACTCTGTGTTAACTTTTGCATTTACCAACAATTATAAGTACTTAAAATTGGAAACTTTATTACAAAAATCGCGTTATGACGAAATGAGGTTCTATAACAATTAAAACTATATATTTTATTTAATGAGGCCCATCAGTCTGAATTGAAAGACATTGATTAAATCACAGTTAGCAATACAAAAGCAATAAGTACAGATTGTTCAGACGATTTTATAATCCGATATAACCAAATAATTTCACAACACAACCGGTAAATCAATTTAAGCTTCAATTCGCTTGAATCGAAAACACATTTGCGGTCTTCAATTAAACTAACTAGAAACACAATTTGCACTTCGTTTCTAAGATATTTCTTACACGGAATACAAATTGAGAGATTGTATCGTATGTCGGTCGTGATCAGTGATTTTCTACGACTGCAGCGATACACCTTGAAATTTAAACCTAATGGAAATTGAATACTTTAAATTTCTTTACTACAAATTAAATGACACGAGAGAAAAGGTAATGATTTATAAAGATAACGCTTAATGTAATAATACGCGTGATTTACGTGAAAGAAACAAAAATATTGAAAAGATAAGATAATACAAGTACGTAAAGATAAAACATTAAATCCTATACTAGCGTAACTTCGATAATTCACAGAACATTCAAAGAAGCCGTAGTTTACGTTTTTACTTTGAATGTACCTTCTATTTAAATTATCATTAGCATACTACAGAGAATCTGAAACATAAATCAGTAAACAAATAATGGTAGACAAACGCAATCGCGAACAGGCGTTTAGAAAGATGAAACCACAAAATAAATTAAGAAACCGTAATCGACTCCGTTTTCAAACTGCCGCATACCGGTTCGTGACCACCAAAGGAACAAGATATTACCGAAGAGAAATTAAATTTATTGTAAACAGTAACTCCGCAGTGCCCGTTTTCGGACAGAGACCTAACTTGAAAGGAAGAATAGGCATTGATTACCTATATGGCTTTAAAATAGAAATGGGCAGTTAAGAGAAAATATTTTTCTTGATGACTTTCGGATAAAATCGTTACGATTCAGGACTAATAATATTGGAATACATTATCCCTAGCTACGTTTCCGTTAGAATTCAATGTTCGGCTGAACATCCCGAAATTCCCATGTGGAAAAAGATGCACTATCATAAGCTACAATTCCCCGAAGCACTGGTTCTTTCCTTTCAAAACAATAACTTTTCACTCTCGTGTTGTACTTTTTCAGTTTTGGCAACGGTTCAAATTGCCTGTTACGGCAAATCGCAACGTTTTCTCCAGATACCGTGCACCGTTACTTTACAAGCTACTCGTAAAACAATTTTGTATACATTAAAAAAACCAGCTTCCATAATCACAGCTGACTCTCGATTTTATAACAGTAAATATTTAAGTATAATTTGTATTCGCCACACCCACTGATAAATATTCAATCACAAGTAGATACGGTACTATATTTTGAGTGATTTAAACCAAATTAATATTTTACACTGGCGGATATATATAGTACAGGGTTACTTATATTATGTATGGTATAATTTATGGCTTAATATTTTTTTAATGTTTTATCAATTTCTCTTTTTGTGGGATGTAGACCGCGGTAATAAAAAATATATTAACTTTTTAGTTTCAATTATGGCTTTAAAATAAAATTTAAATAACTCTATTGAAAACGTAATAATGCAGAGCTTGTGCGCAATTTAAAATTTTGTTTATTTTTAATTAATAAGTGGACGTCCAAACTAGCATTTTTATTAGTATTTTTTGATCCAAAATGCTTTTAATGGCTAAAATCCAGAATTACTTTGCATACTATCCGGAAAATTGAGATTATATCTTCATATAGATTGATGCAGATTATTTGTGTATTTGTGTACAGATGTATGGCATTCTAAAGCAGCGTGTCCATCAGAAATTGTGTAAAAAAAACCCTTACAAATTGGTCCCGAATAAATCAATCAATCTCAATCTGCAATCAATCCTAAAAATATAAACATTTATCTTACCTCTTCCAACCTCAACGGTTCCTCAAGCCCAGCAGCTATACGCTCTCGTTTCTCCCTCTCTTTGCGCTCCTTCTTTTCTCTTTTCCGTCTCTCTTTCTCACCGTCCCGTTCCTCGTAGCCGCCAGAGTCGCCGCCCGCCAGGACGGTCGACTTCTTCATGAAGTTAAACATGGCGGCGACGGGCTGTAACAAGAGTTGAAAGTTAAAATTATGATGATTAATGGCGGTCAATGACCCTTATTGAACTATACACTTCTTTATAATATAGTACAGTCAAATCGACAACCCTACAGTGTAATGTATTTTAATGTCATACGTAGACAAAAGGTAAACAGGCCCCCTGTTCATTTGACAAAACCAAATTTGCTACCTCAAGAACAGTCCCGATTCAATCATAGACTAAGGAAGCAGGTTCAAAGGTCTTATCTTATTTTATTTCACCATGGCGCGTGTAAAGAGCTTCGTACAAACTTCACTTGACTTGATAAATTTAATATTTTGCTCCGAGAACGATAACGCAAACTGTATCGTGTTTACAGACAATACAAGAAGTGATCAACTATAAAAAACGTGGTAAACACTTACGCAAGCGGCACAAGGCAACAAGTGTAAGTATCAAAGTTGTTATATAAGTGTTTAGCACACAATGAGGCTTTTAACCGACATGATATAAAGAGCAGTGCCGTGGAAAATAATGAGATTACGTTGCAATTGCATGGAGCTGATAGTGACTACCACTAGCGGGTGATATATTAAACGTACAGTTTTAATAGATAAATTACTAAAGATTACTAATATTTATAAACAAGACTAAGCTACAGTAAGAGTCCTTACGTCCACAGTCCTTTTACTAATTAATAAATACAAACTGATATTCTTTAGACTTTTAACTGGTTTTTTTCGACGGCATCGTAGCCTAGTTGATAGTGATCCGACGTGTGAAGCGAGGACTCCTGGGTTCAATTCCCAGCCGGGGATATAAATATTTATTTGTGTGACAGATAAATACTTATTCTCGGGTCATGGATGTTAGGGACGCGTTATTTGTGTTGTCCATGCCACCCGCGACATGGTATAAACACAGGTCTTACACAGTCCCACTTATAGTTAAATTCGGGGTAGATCACAGGTGCCCATAAATGGCAAGTAAAGGTGGTACTGTGAGCTAGTATGCTATCCTCATAATTGCGTTTGTTAACTCGTTTATCGATTACTTTCATTTCAAAGTTATCCAAGTAGAGTGTAATTTGTAGATTCTTTATTCAAAATGGAACCTTAATAAATTGGTAACGTCAGTCCGTCTTTCCGCAGCATGCCGCATAAAATCTTAGTACTTTAGTTTGGCACGGATATACACATTTATAAAATTTACAAAGTCGTGGAATAAATAAAACATTTTTTGTAGGGTACCACGTCTACGATGACGTTACGAAAGTAACGCGTTATATACTGAACATTAATGAATTTTACATCCCGTTAATTTATGTTTCGATAAACGCATTTTTGTCAAATACTTCATGGTGTCATTTTTAACGCGTTAAAACGTCGATGTAGCAGTGACAGTATAAATAAAAAAATTATAAAAAACGTTAAGTTTAAAACCAATCTACATTTTATATTCCGCATCTTATCTGAAGAGATGTCTGACACACACGAATATTATTCTATATTGTGTACGAGGAGATTGAGTTTACAAGCGAGAGTCATAAACATGATTAAACTGTCTATTTTATGTTCCGTTGTTATTTACGTTCCCATTCGTGGGTCGTACCTGAGAATGCGGGGTAGGGTGTGATGTGAATCTTTCATTTGTTTGGAATTAGTAAACTAACCAACATTAGCCATGGCAACATTTGCTACTGAAAAATTACAAAATTAAAAAATATCGACGTTGCAAAGCAAACGCATCATAAGTATCGACTTAAGGGTTACAGTCTTTACGATTTCCAATAACGATTATTAATTTTCAGGCTTTTTTCATCGCGAAAACTTAAATGAAATTCACACACACCTCCTTAGTTATTATGAGAAACCCGTGCTCTATAGAGAGCTATTAATGTAATGAAACCATTAATCGAATTGCTTAATAGGCACCCTAACATTGTAACTGTAATTATTTAAGGTCATGAGTCGCCTATGATCCATATTCATGATGCATGTAGATGAGTATAAATATCGATCGTAAGTCTAAAATACAACATTTTTATGTATAAATAACTCTTATATTTAAAATTTGTGGATTATTCGGTGAAAAGTTTTAAGTTAAATCGACATCAACTCCACACCGTACACTCATAGGAAAGCATTGTAATATGAACCTAATTTATACTACTACTCTATCATTAAAGAAACAGCGAAAAATCTTCTTAGCACATCTTTCAAACCAATCAATTCATAAGTATAGAGTAAATTTCTAATCAAACCTATACTTTTACAAGTGCGCTGTGCAGTAAACGAAATAAGATAATCAGTTGTCAAACAAAGGGAATAAATCTGTTTTCATACAAATTTCCGCTCGCACATCGCTCAACATGCAACTGTGATTTACTTTTATTGTACTTACAACAACTATACACTAGCCAATACTTAGTTTAATGCTGTATTGTAGTATTTCACATAACTATTTAACAAAATAATTGCGCAATATACGCTTAAACTGGGTATAGGAAATAACAACCCAGATCTAGTGGCACAAATAATTATTTATTTTAGAGGTAACGAGACCATCCGTGGCACATAATCATGCATTGTGTTAAATTAAATGTTCAGTAGGTATACATTTGGTATTGCTTACGACTTTGAGCTTGATTTGAAAAGGAAATGGAAAGCGTAGAAACTTCCCACAGAGCAGATCACTCTCACAGAGTAGATCACTACTCTTTCTTAATTCTAATAATAGAAATATGGTTGACTATGTTAGTACGTTCTAAGCATCCGAAGAGATAGCGATGCCTTACTACTACTAATACGAGGAAATCAAAGTGACATAAGGTATAAAGCCACTCATAACTCTTCAGAGAACAGCCAAAACAAATTGCCCTGTATCAAATCAGATCTGTTACAGAGCAGTACGTTATATCGAGTGTCCGCCAGTCCGTCACCACTCACAATAGCACCGTTACTAGTTGGAAACGATACCGACATCAGAACTAACTGTCCGCACAATCTTCACATTCTAATATATAAAGTAACCATCAGCGAAGTTTGCTACGGACAGTTAATATCTGACAGTAACTCAAAACAACTCCTTACGCGTGGAGAGTATTTCATTACAAAAATAGGAAAAAAAGCAATCGTAGAGCTAATAACACTATTATCAAATAGTCTTTTAAGGGTGTCAAACTTTAACTGAAAGATTTTCTTTCTCTCACAAAATTATTGTCTAGACTCCAGAGACGAATGTCTTGAATTTCCCAAAAATTTTATCTTGGAAAACACCATACGTCAGTCGTGTTACAATTCCTCATCTACTTATTTCCATTACAACGCACTGCAGTGAAAATTAAAGGAATTAAAATAGACTACACCAGCTTTAGCCTAACTTTTTCGCTCAATTTAGCTATTCCCAAAAGTCCTTCCATAAACGAATTCTATGAACTAAAAGTAAATGACTTGAAACCCGTCCACTTCACTGTATTCAGCTGGTCATCCTGACCGCGTCACAATGCGTCTGGCATTAATGTCTCTGTATTATTCACAACTGACGCGAATGTAAATTTGTTCCGAGCAATTGTGCAACAGTTGTGAATGTGGAACAATCGTAACATGTCTCCTAACGGCAGTGCCCTTTGGGAAGATATCGTTTCCGGAAGAAATCTCATCGGACTTTAATAAATATCACGATTTCTATTCCGCGTCGTATTTAATAACGCCGCTGATTAACGCCTTTGTACCCGGTTGCTTGTTATTTATTGGTACGTTTAATTCGCGACGATTATCAAAGAAAGCGTTATGAATTAAAGTGAGAGCGTGATAAATCGTTCACTGAAATCTTAACTAAATAAACTCCATAGTTTCTAGAATTGATAATAAAATAAAATATCCTTCAAATAGCTGTCAATTTCTTGATTTTGGTATTGTTTAATGTCCGATGTTTAAGAGACAGTTCTAAAGCAGTTGAGTACAAACCGTTAACACTAATTCCCAGCATCAAAGTATAGGAAATTTCGATGATATACATAGTATTAGATTATTTCGCAGTCTTTCTTTAAACCTCCTGCACCCATGACGCAATAACCGATAAGCCTCGGCCGTCATGCGTCAGGGGGAATTGGCGCCTGTTCAAATGCCCGGCGGTACGCATAGGTATTCATTCGCCGTACTTACTGCAAGAGCTTTGGCATGGTTCGCATACTCATAGTTATAGGACCAAGGTAGACCATTGCCCGGAATGAAGTATGTAATAATTTAGAACGGGCCAATTATTATTGCAAAATAATTTAGGGCGGATCATATTAAATTTGTGTATCAATATTGTTATAGTAACGACGATTAATATAATTATAGTCCGACAAAATTTAAGTAATGCATATAAAATATTCAGCTCCTCTTAAAACCTTTTTTTAAGTTGGTTTAATGCTCGTTCATTTATCATTCTTCTCATTATGGATAGGAACTCTGATAATGCAACATAATGTTTAATCAAATACGCCCTTATAATTATAGAGTGACTAACTGATGTTTGCGACTACATCCGCGTTCAATTTAATATTTGTCAATTATTTGTAATTAATAGATAAATATACAGTGTCGCGGACGAATTTAAGATCTAATAAAAGCCAATATATGTATAGTACATGGTCCTTAGATATAATTAACCATTATCCCAGCACACTCGTGTAAAGCAACTCGATAGCGTTTTTTCTTCGGACCTTCTTTATAAACATCAATATTTAACTCTAACCAAGAATCTAGTCATTGAACATAGTCTAAAGCTCAATTTAAATCTGACTGCTACTAGCACCAGAAATTAGTGTATTCAAACAAACAAACCGTCCAGCTTTACTGTATCAGTATAGATTAGTTATCGTCTGCATCTAGCACATATTTATTGCGTACATACATCAAAGCGCTTTGTCTGTGCGGCGTGTGTTCAACATGTTATATCTCCAGTTCACACATTCCTCAAGTTTTAATAACAACACATACCCTTCTCGTAAAGAGGTCAGTAGAAATGTGTCTGGTATAACAATCGGCATATATTCCGGTCAGCTGACACTGGCGGGGCGAGCGGGCGAGCAGAATAGATGTGAGCCGCCGCGATGCAGACCGACCGACGCCAAACGTACAATTCTTGACACAGGGCCTAATAGGTACGGCCCTTGCGTTGATAATGAAGTTTGTACGTGATAAGGTAACTTGCTATGTGTATGTAAGGCGATTTCTTGTAAGTAGGATAATTATATTGAAGCACATTTCGTTATCCTACTCTTGTGCTGGTTCTTTTACACGTAAAATAATCTTTTTGCAGCAAAATAATGACATGCGTAAGAATAATTACGATAAAAGTTTTGAACTCAGTGTTAGGTTTATTTTTTATAACATTGTGGTGGCAAGTGCTCAAATGCTCATAATTTGACGGCTTGTGTTGAATGTCGATTAAAAGATCGACCGAGTTAAACAATAGTGGGGTGTCACTTTAAGATAAGAATGTTAGTGACAAAAATTTCTTGAACTCCTCCGTGCTTCGGAGTCTTCGGACAGCGCGTAAAATCGACGGTCCTAGTAATAAGCGTTACATCGCACACGTTAAGCCATGTCGGAGGCTTTAAGTTTAGAGGTAGCTTAAAAGGTGGAGCGTGTTTTAGCCCTTCTAATGAATCGAATTCTTTGTGGTGGCACATTCTTTATATACACGTGCAGAAAGTTTTGCAGTAGAGCGGCAAACTTAGCACAGTAGAACGCCTCTCTAACCTAAAAGATTCCTCATAAATTGCCTCCAAGAACGAGTATCTATTTAATAGCAAAGCGGCGGCATAGATGAAATAAAACTACTCCATGGCAAAACTGGTTCCTCGTTCGAATTATAAACATTAATGAGTCAGACATGTGACCTCTATGATTTTCAAACGACCATTCTCTTCTAATGTCGTAATTGGCTGACAAGCACGCACATAAAGTCAAAAATCTCATGACCTGTAAGATGCAGTTCCGTTGAAAGAAAGCACAGGTTTCTCAGAAAAAGCGAAACACCAGGTGATAGTCATAGAAACAAAAGCAAATTAATTATGGTACCTCAATTTCATTCAACCTCAATTCCTCAATTTATTTGGATTCTGGGAGTTGAAATATCCAGTGGAGTACAGTACATATCGACATCATTTGAATTTATTATTACAATCAGGCAAAGGTTTCCGAAGCGAAGAGATGACGGGACTCTAATAAAAAGTACGAAATCCACACCACAATGCAATGAATATGTATGCAATTTCATCACATGTTGACTCGCTCAGGAATCTGTGCAGGCTGGTCACCTTGAGCCCAGTAAAATGTTAAGTTTTGTTTTGTGCATTAGCAATGTTGTATATTGTAAAGTTATAATCCTTTATTTTTATCGAACCATGACAAGTCTCCTTGATAACGATGAAATTCAATGGTGATATTGATATTTATCTGTTAATCCAATTCATTTGTTGTTAAGATTCCATTTATGAAATAAAATTAATTCACATAATTAATCAGCTTAAGTAACATCATACAATATGATAAGTAGACATCTTGTATAATGACGGATGATTCACGTCTACAGCTGAAGGAAGTCGGAAGTGAAAGATAAGAGAAATAAAAATGCGACTAGGGACGCCAAGGCGACACAAAGTAGTTCTCAAACTGTGGTAGTTTTATGGTAGGAAAGTAACAATCGAGCGTGCGTGTCGAGACCATTTTTGTCAAGACTTACTATTCACCGCCGTCTATCTTCATTCAACCTTAACGGTGCTATGCAATGTCGGTGACACACGCATATGTAATGCAGAACGCTGCTACACCTAAAACTTATATTTGTATGCATGTCTCCGAATTACAGGATTATTAAATATACGATTTTATCTTATAGATTTACTTCACTCAGAACAAAACTAAAAATATACACTTATACGCCAAGACGTGAAGTGGAAAACTGTGCAGAGTCTGTAATACTAATTTAGGTTCCATATTTCGAAAAAAATATTT